>JAUTDX010002091.1:0-75742 GCA_030844895.1 Ambrosia x helenae
GGTTGGGTAATGGGTCAAAATAGGACCTCATCTTATTTTTGTAATCATATAATTTATCACAAAACAGGAAGATAATTAAAGATAATTAGAGTGTCAAACATGTTTAAGCAAATTATATATTATTAATTAATAATAAAATAATTTTTGGAATAAAATGGTTTTGTGGTTTCCTATTGTTAAAGTTCGTACTTTGATTATTTGAAACAGACTAGAGGGATCTAAATGCCTCAGAGTGCTACACGCTTTTTAAAACCATGTTTGTAAGTAAATAAGTAGAAATTGTTATCTCTAACTAAGATGGACCATTGTTAGTGAATGATATTTGATTTGGTACATAAGAAATTGATAACAATGACACCCAAAAGCTTTTTATAGAGGGATGTGATTCAAAAGTTCTTCAAGGGGTGAATAATGATGAAAGGAGATCAACATTGGTGATGGCAACGACAACATAAGCTATATCCATGAAAGGTTTTGCATTCAACAAATATAAATTATTCAAGCTTCTGTTTTTGATTTATCATTATATGTTTAAAAAAGACTATTTTATTGTGAATAGCATTGTTGAGCCAATCATTCCGGATAACTTGTTTGCTTCACTACAAAAACTGCCACCACAGACCGCCATTCTACATTTTCATCTAATATGCCGGAAGCTGACTATTCTAGTGGTTCTGCCAACATAAATCATACCTTCTATAGTGATGTTAGTCCCAAATGCCAAGGTAAAACAACATACTTAGATGTTGTGTTTGGATGTCTATTTTGAAATTTAATATGCTAACCAATATATAGAACAAAATAGGAAATTATTTATAGATAAAATGACTACAAATGACAAATTTGAGAAACCAAAGAAGCATATGAAACAGGAATAATTAGAGTTTTTTCAAGGGATAAAAAAAATCCTTAATTTTGCCTTAGATAATTATTTATTTGGAGTTGATTATCCTAAATTGATTCTTTTTAGTAATCCAAAATAAAATGTGGTATATACAATTGGAAACTTAAAAAAACTGACATTACATGATGAGTTCCATGAGCAAATCCAAACAGCCTCTTAGATTTTGCTTCAAGTTCATAGTTCCTAGATATTTAGGCTACTAATGTTCAAGTTCATTAGTTCCTAGATTTGAATGGTCAAAACGGGCTCGGGTTAAAATGATCGTTCACAAAAGCATCAATTTGGTTTGGGACAAATGGGTAGTGACCAAAACGACTTTGGGGGTTGAAACAAGTCATTTCAGAAAAAGAAAAAGTAAGAAACTATGTTCATCAAGTATATCTATTTAATGATCGGCGGTGTTGTCAATAAAACCGGTAGGCGGTGGCGGTTTGGACTTGTTCAAATGTGGCAAATTTAATACGAGTGATGATTTTGATATAGAACTAAATGTATTTTTGTTTGGTGCACAATGTTGAAGAACTAGAAAGATCTTGTAGCTATATAGCAACATCAACAATCCAAAAAAGTAGAAAAGGAAGATTTTAAAAAGATTCATGTCATCTTTAATACTTGAACGGGTCAAACAGAAAAGAATGTTAATAAGGGGTAGCATGTCAAATGAGTTGAACAAATGAGTTGAACGGGCCAAAAAGGTGAAAAAAGATCAAAACTCTATTTTAAATTCATAAAACTTCTTAAAGTGTTATTATAATAATCTTATTTTTTAATCATAATTAGCGCATTAGCAGTATATAATTATGTGTAGAAACCCAATCAATCTTGGCCTATTTTGAGTTTTAAAACGACACAATTTACTGGAATCTTGATATTAATTTACCAATTGGAGGAAAAAAGGATCGGAATGTTGTATTGCAACTTGTTTTTGGATCCCGTTGCAACGCGTGGGTAAACCTACTAGTTATAAATGATATAGGAAGGGACACGATGAGAATTTTGTCATATTTTAAGAGTTTTACTTACAGAAGTTGTAAAGTACAATGTATAACCTTTGAACGTGTAACATTAATAAACTTCTCGATCTTAATACATTATTCAATAACCATTAGATCGTTTAACTCACTACATTAAATACTATCTTAATAATGATCGTTTAAATTAACATTAAATTTTAATTTACTATTTATATTTTTATAACTAAATACTGTTTTAAATGTAGTATTATCTTTTTTAAATACTTAAATACTTTCTAAATATTTACATAGTTATAATAATATTAGTAGTAGTGCTGGTGCTATCCAAATATACTCGGTGTTTAAAACATGTCGAGTTAGATTGTGATTTTCAAAAGAGATTCGGTGACAATTGCCGCATCATGCTAACTCAATAGTCTTTAAATATAAAGATATATGATTCATCTATAATCTATAATATAATAACTATATATAAAAGAATTGAATTTAGATGGTGTGACATTCAATGGAGGCCTCAAACCCCCCTTTGAATGTACCACGTGGCACGATAAGGTGCTTTGTTTTTATTTATTTTTTTAATTTTTAAGTTGACATTAAAATTGAAACCAAATCTACTTATATTTTAAATATACTATTATTATAAATTCAAATATTTTATTAAGATATTGCTATCTTCAAAATAAAATAAACATATTTACCTTCCATATTATATTAATATATATGTTTTAGAGTTTTTTTTAAATTATTATTTTTAAAAATGAATCAAAGAAGATATGAATATCTTCAAATTTAAATAAAAAGATTTATATTCCAATTTATCTAACAAACATTTATTAATGAATATTATAAATAGAGGTGAACATTCCGTTAGCTTCTACCTTTGATCAGGAGGTAAGGTTTATATCAATAATCTAATGCACAAATATTATAACATTTGCTTTGACAAATAAAACATACAATGTCACTGGTAGATTTAAAACAAAGCACTAATTACTTTAACAATTGTCATATATACCCTTAATAACAGATAATTGGTGTACACTGATAGATTTATTTTGGGATTTTTACTTTAATCAAATATGTAATGTTTGTAATTCATATATGTATTAATAAAATCATATAACCAAGTAATTTAAAGTGAGACCAAAACGATGAAAACTTCAAAAAATGTCAAAACCTCATCTGTAATCTTCAACCACTACAGGAGTATGAAGAGAAAGTCGAAGCTACTGCTTAAGTGAGCTATAAATCGCCACATTTGCTTTAAGGTTCAGGTCAGTGAACGCAAATGAGAATTAATGATCCGTATGACTGAGTTTACAGTTGGCATGTTTTCTACTTTTATCATTTTTTTATTAAGTAATATTAGATTTTTCAACCCGGGACACTTCCAGGGTAATCAGCTAGTTCTCTATAAATGTTAAGACTTTTGAGTAGACGAAAGAAGAAAGTAATAAAAAGTACTATGATTTCTTATAAACCTCACATATCGATCCTAAGAGCATTCACAATAGCTGCTTCATCTCCATCTCTATAATTACACTAAAAATCATTTCCTTTCTCTTTTTTTATTTAATACTTTTATCATTACTTTTTCTCTCTCATCTACTCACAATCACTTTTAAAAATATTAAAAAATTATGGAGGATGAATAGTGTCTTCTCCAAATATTTCCCACTCTATATCATATAGATATCACACTCACACCATTATGGAGGAGCTAATGTGAATGCTCTAATCTCATGTTTCTGTAATATTTATTATATATATTATTTCTATGCCTTTTTATTTACAATTTTAACTACTAGATATTTTGGTTTACTATAGTTTTCTTCTAAATTGATCTGTAATAAAATTTTATAGAGTAGGCTCGGGTTTAAGACCCTGTCCGGGTCAAAACCGATCCACACAAAAGTTGTCATGTTGGTTCGAAATAGGACATGTCGATTTAGAAACAAAGCCCTAAGCTCTTCTTTAATAGCTTATAGTGCACTAAACTGGAAAAAAGAACGAAAATGTAAAATCTAAATATGAAGCACCCAAATGTAAATATGTAATGAATCTAGAGATTAAACAACAAATTAAATGAACAAACAAGTAAGTAGAGACGCATAAATGCACCAAACACTTGCACTTGCTATGCTTGCAGTTGCAAAACTTCTGGTTTTTATTTGTCTTTTGTTCGATGAGGTATGTACCCATAATGTTCTTAGTGATGTCATTGCCATTAGTAGTAGTATTACTAAAAACTTTATGTGAATCCACCCCTAGCGTTGTGGCAAGGGCGTTGTACCGTGGAAAAATTGAAGTTGGATACGTCATATGTGTACAACTTCAACATACACGTAGGTGTTTAGACGACTTATACATAAAATAGACATTTTAAATCTTAAACCCATTCGGTCGTTTAGTCTAAAATTTTCTTTAAACTCAGAAAAAGAAACACATTTAAACATTTAAGTTAAATGGATAATAAATATATTTTTACTTCTAGTTTCTTTTTTAGAAAAAAAAAGCTACATCTAACAGAGATGTAAAGAAAACCGGTTTGGAACCCAATCTGATACCACACCTAAAACCGGTTTGACCCAAACTTTATGTACATATATCGGTTCCTATTCTGGTTACCGAAACCAGTTTGGACCCAAACCGAATTGAAAACTCCAGTTTGTACAACCAGTTTCAACCCAATCCAAACCGATTTACATATAGGGTTCAAATAATTTCCTCCATAATCGGTTTATGACCGTTACCAATCTCCCCTCAAACTGGTTTTTCTCAAACTTGACCAAACCATTTCGGTTTACAACACGAACCGATTTCGGAAGAAAAACCGAAATGTACACCTCGAACCGGTTTTGCAAGAAAAAACAAATGCACATCTCGAATTTCCAGTAGAGCGTTTTAAACTAACATGTCCATTTATAATCCAAAACCCTGGCCCAATGGGCCGTTTTAAAACTAGAACGAGCAAAACTGTAAAATGATGAAGAACTTGGCTACATTAGTTACAATCAACAAAGTTATGCCAATCTGATTATACTGATTAGTATTCAATAATCTCCGAATGGGAGGTGTTATAAAACAAACACGTAGATGACCCGTGCGCGTTGGTTTGGCTTTATCGTCGACACAGCTTGGGGGTGGCTTTTAGTAACTTAGATAGGTACTTTATGTAGTATGTCTATAGGACATGTTTCATTTTAAGCTGATGCCGCTAGGGTACAAGCACTTTGGTAGAATTGAATGTTAGATGTCAAAACCTTTAAATTTTTACAAGTAGAAATTTTTAGTAATCAAACCTTTTTTAGTGTTAGATCTCAATATCCAATATGTTACTTTTAAGTTTTAACAAACCCATATATATGTAAATGATATGTTCTATTGGAAATAAGTTTCCATGAACACACAAATTCAACATCTTTTCAATTCAGAATTCGTCAAGTTATTTCAAAAAAAAAAAAAATAGAGTTCTAACATAAAAGAGGGTGTTCGCGATCCCGAAAACTGGGACTAACCAACAGCCGTCAGCGACAACACTAATCTAGAGGCAGTCGAGCTGACCAAGTGGTCATTCTACCGAGCTATATAAGAGTTGTAAAGACTCCGATCAGTGTGGAGGTGTCGGCCTTGTGGGCATCGAACGGGTTCACTTGTACTGGAGGTGTCGGCCTTGTGGGCATCGAACGGGTTCACATTACAATACTTCCAGCATCTCGGGTTAGCTTTGAACTTCGAACGGGTTCACATTTATAAAAATGTTTCAGATTTTTAGTGAATATTTGACGGTTTTTCTGGTGGTCATCTGAACCCAACTGTAACGTTTGCCTTCTTATTGACTAGGCGAGTGACCGTGCCAAGGGTGTTGACGTACATCCTAGCTCAATGCTCAAGTGCAACCGCCAGGTGTTGCATGGTTAAAGCGTGTTACAAAAGAACTATTACATGGACCATGGTGGTGGTGCTAACGAGCTATCTCAAGGTTATTATTGAGACACTGTGCTAGGAGCCGAGATTATAGGCAGTTTTATTCTTGTATACACCTTACTCTGATCCAAAGAGAAACACTTGCGATTCCCATGTTCCTGTGATTATAATATTTTATATTTTAATGTGATATATGAGACGGTTAATTAACTTGTGTATGCTTTGTCAAGGTATTGGCTTTCGGTTTTTATGGTTCATTTAGCCACGATCCCGATCACTGGAATAGGAATCAACCCAGCCCGTAGCGGTCGGACCGGTTGGACCGGGAACCGGTGGTCGAACCGGTCCGGATCAGGGTATTGAACCGGTGGTGCATCGAACCGGGGGTTGGACCAGTGAACCAACGGTCAGACCGGAACCGGTATCGAAGGAGTTGAACTGGATTTTTTTTTGTATATTTAAAAATTTTACCCTATTAATTTTACAACACCATCCGGTTCTTATATCCGGTCCGACCGGTTGGACCAGTGAACCGGTAAGGAGACCGGTCCACTCGTTTACACCCTGTAAGCCTTGCTGTAACTTGCTTGGTTTATAGTTTATCAAAGATTAGATAAGAAATATATCTTGTTCATTTATTACTATATATACTTGGCAAGATTTTACCTTATATTTCTACAGTTGCTTTGAGATAAAGAAACGTATATTAAAAAGTGTTGGAAGCGTAAAATAGGGTCATGCACATGAGCAAAGGTATGTATTCATGAGATACTTATCTATAAAACCAAATTTAAATATATAAAAAACATCAGAAACACATATTTAGGTGCACATAGTGCTAAGTAATTCAATGACATGTGAAGCTCTATTTATAAAGAAAAAAAAGATAGAAATATGTCGTGTGTAATAAACATAACTTCAAGTCACAAGTGCAACAACATACATAACTAACAAACACACAAGACGTCGATCATCAGAATCGCAAACGGCAAACCATATGCAGATCTCTTACGTTTAAAAATCCTCACTTCAAAACACTGCAAGTTAAAAAGGTCAAATTAAAGTCAATTTGTTTGTATCAGAAACAATAACCGAATAAACTCATTTTTTTGTAGCCGTGAGACCCCGTCAAAGGAAAAACAAGGACTCACGAGTACCATACTAATTATGGGAGTATACAAGCCGAGCAGCCCATGAACTATTTGAGATCCGCTCGCTAATAGCTCAAATAAAGAGGTGCATATTCGAGCTCAAGCCTATATTGGAGCTTACTTAATAAACAAGCTCGAGCATCCACTGGAGCTCATTTAATAAATGAGCTTTGGCTTGAGCTCCAAATAGCAAACTTTACTAAGCTCGCGAGCTTATTATTTTTATAACTTTTATTTAACATATCAAATATATGCTTACATAATGATAATTATTATATGGAAAATTATAATAACAATAACCAAATAATACATATTATGTAATTTATACAATGTATCATTGTAGGGGTGTAGACGAGCCAAGCTAAGCTCGATTACTCGAGCCAACTCGTTAACACCCCTGTCACTCCTTGAAGATTAAATAAATACACTTAAAAGTGTGAATGTTCTGTTTTAATTTTTCTTTATGTTGTACTATTAAAATAGAATACGGTGCGGACCAAAACAAGGGGATAGAACTTTTACTTGTATAAGTAGGCTGCAATTCCCAGAATTATGCACAGTAATATTATATCAATACAGAAGTTTCGGCTCGACCTCAGCTGTTGCCAAGAAAAGAAACAAAAACGGAAAACTCGGATTAGATCTAATCATGGAAACTGCAATATTAACAAAAAGAAGATTCTTTATTTGCCACTTAATCACCTGATTAACAGTGTGCTTAAGTCTAACATTGGTATTCCTAAGGTCAGAAGTCGCCTTATCCACCTGAAAAAACCAAATTTAAAAATACATTTAAGAAACCGAATATGTAGTTATGTACAATAGTTTGAAATAACAGACCTTGTCATCTATTTCATCCATCAATGGAACTTGCCTGTCTACTTCCTGCATGAATTGTGAAAGACAAATTTTATTTTGACAATTTTTTAGTGGCTTCAATGAAAGATGCAGGTTAAGTGCAAGATAACAAACCTCGTTCATATCCTGTGCCATGTTTTTCAGAGTATCCAGACCTTCTGATATCATATCCAAGCCTTGATCCTATATAAAATACACACACATATAGAAAGGGTGATACATGAAACGCGGTAGAAGTATTTTGTACTAGGGACAATTTCAACCCGTTTACTTATAAATGGGTCGATTCGGTTATGTTTTATCTATAACAGGTAAGACCGATGAAATTTTTTGATAAACAGCTTAAAAGAAAATAGTTCAAACAGTTTGAAAAGGTAGCTGAAGTGTATTTCTGAACAGATAAACAGAATAATTGGTACATGCCTGCTTCATTTTTCTCATTTCAAACTCATTCCTGAATTGGCTCGACTCTTCACTTTGCTGGAAGTAATCATCATCAAATCGTCCATCTAAGAGATTCACGTATCACAGGAAGTGTTAACATATGAATGAAAAGTAACCGACCACCACAGAATCTCAGAAAATGTATTATTCACAAGCTAAACATAGACCAACAATCACCTGAATCAAACTTGATATTATTTGTACGAGAAGCTGAAGCTGCCCATCCTCCAGTCTGTTTGGGTGCAGCAGAACCCCCATCAGGAATTGCTTGAATCCTATCAGGAAGTGCCTGAACCAAATCATGACGAGCTGCAAACTCTTCTGGAGACAGCCCTTTTACCTGTTGTGGAATTGATATCCAAACTTTAATTAAAGATTTAAAGTATTTACTTTCAAACACAGGACTACTTTAGGCAGCAGAAGCACAAGACTACTTTCTCTTTTACTTTGTTACTCTCTCACTGCTTCTTTTGTTATTAGTGGCTTTCTATTAACATTTTTCTTTTTGGCTCTCTAGAAGCAGCCTCTCTATCCCCAGGGATAGAGTTAAGGTTTGCCTACATCTCACTGCCCCCAAACCCTACCAATGGTTGTTGTTGATGATTACACATAATTTGTTACACAGCTAATCTCAAGGATCATCTAGCACGGTACATTCACTTTCGTCCAAATTTGCATACACGCACATACGTAACTTACAATAAGACAACAAAATTCACACTTTCACTTGCAATCTCTAATCAACCAAACAAAAGAACTGAGATCAAACCTTCTTCATAGCCAATCTCTGCAACTTAGGAACTTCTTCCACCAACTTCGCCTTAGTCCGTCGAATCTCAGCATTAATCGCCACCACCGACGCCCTATTCTTCTCATTCTTAGCCGTCTCAGCTTTCTAAACACAACAACAACAACAAACCAAAACCATCAACAATTTTCTTCTCCTTTTTAATAAACCTTCCTAGATAGATCATCATTGACAAAAACAATCAATTACAATAAAGTAATAAAGTTGCAGGTAAACCAGCAACAACCCCTTTTGAATTCTAAAATCAATCCAACTAAAAACAAAAACTTTAGTCTTTAAATGAGTCGAGAAATTACTATGCACGATCCACTAGACCCTGTTCGGGAATTCTAAACAACCATGGTTGTAAAAATCGCGCCTAGCCTCCGGTTAATCGCTAGTCGGAAGTTCACCGACTAATTTTCATCTAATCAGCCAATAGTGGTCAAATCCGGTCCTAATCGCCAAAATTCAGTGGCAATCTAGCAATTCCGGCCAAATTCTAGCTAAAACTTGTAAAACATGTCTACTTATAATTATTATATATAAAAATGTGTGTATGTACATATAAAACTGAATATTACATAAAATCCCAATCCTATTAATCCCAATTAATCATTAACCAGTACCCCACCGACCGACTAGCGCCTAGCGATTCTTACAACATTGTGAACAACCACTTTTCGATATCAAAACCGATCCCACTAAAGACAAAAACTTTAGCTTTAAACGGGTCAAGAATTTACCCGATGCACGACCCGCTGGACCCTGTTCAATAACTCCTAGTCTAAGGAACCAAATGTATACAAAATACTAATAATAATAAAGACAGTGAGATAGATCTAAAGATAAATAACCTGAAGGGCAGTCTCAATGTCTGATTCTACAGCAGCATAGAGTCTAGCAAACGCGTCTTCTCCTGAAACATTTAGATCTCTTTGTTTTTCGACGTCGTATTTGTCGTATTTCTTGCATATTGCATCAACTCGAGTTAATATTTCGATTACGCTCATTGTTACGTTTGATTGATCGTCTGGTTGATTATGATTGTGATGTTGAAGAAAGTATATATTTATTAGGGTTTGAATTGGGGAAGAATATTATTATTATTGTGTCTTCTTTACTAAAGAACTGGACCAGCCTGTAATATGATACAGGTTTTATTGTTATTATTATTTGGTTTGATTTTAGTTGTAAAATGTTTAACTATCACCCCTCATGTTCTCTTTAATTGCTCGTATTGACTGAATTTTAAATTTTAATTTAAGTATGGGGTTGGGTTCGGGTTCGGGTTCGGTTCAGGTTCGGCCTTGTTCGTTAACGCTTGTTTTGAATGGAAAACTCACATTAGTCACGCATCTGTTAAATCTAATCCAAAGTGTTATATAGATCATAGATGTTCACCATGAGACTAGAACGCTAAACACTCATCACTTGAAGGCTTGGTACAAAACAAACCAAAGTACATTTCTTATCCATGATACGGTTCTAAGATCATTTGGTTCTAAACCGATTGTGAACTGATATCAATTTAATGCGTTATGGTTTAATGTTGTTTTTCAGTTTATATAATTTCAAATTTTGACTCTAAGCCACCCTAAGGCCATGTTATACAATTCAGTTTCGTAATCCTTTAAGGGGTAGCATAATGGTAATAATATAATTCCATATTGTAGATGTTTAAAGTTCGAATCCAACTTCCACCTTTTTTATCTTTCCTCGAGAATGACACATTTTCGCGCAAGTTACATGATACTTGATTTCATTAGTTACATTTTTACGCAAGTTTCATCCCTTGAACTCTTTATGTAGATTGAATTTTAAATTTATGTTCATCCCTTTGCAAATAAAACTTTTCTACATTCTAAGATATTTTGTTAAGTTTTTTTGCAACATAATAACAACAACCATACCCAATAAATCCCACAAATAGCAAAGTTATTTGTAGGGTTTAGCTAGGATGTGATGTAGGTAGATTTTACCTCAATCCCCAGAGGAAAGGGATGTTGCTTTCAGAGAGACCCCCTACTCCAAATAAACAACAATGAAACAAATAAAACTAATTAAATAGACATAACAAGCTAGAAATAACAAAATATGGTGGTGAAATGATAACATAGTAAAAAAAACTCATGTATGATATGATACACACCATATATACGTTCATAGTTACAATCACATATAAAATTCCTTAAAAGTGTATGGCCATCTAGGGGTGAGCAAAAATGGTCCGGACCGAAAAAGAACCGAGGACCGAACCGAAAATCCCCAAAAACCGACCCGGGTGTGTTAAGTAGGTTCTATACCCGGTCCAGGATTTTCCTTCAATTCGGTTCTCGGGTCGGGTCGGTCCAGAATCATCTTGAAACCGAGCAAAACCGTTGGACCGAAATAAATTCTAAAAGTAACAAACTTCAACTATTTTAGGCGCCAAATAATGGGCCTAATACAATGGACGGGAGCTGATAACTCTAATATACACCCACCTATACTAATAATAATCGTCCTAGTTTGCTCATCTGTTGTCCTCTTGTCGATCTGCACAAAACCAATATTATTATTCTTTATTATTATTCACAGACTCTTTCTTTCTCCGTACTTTTTCCCCATATTATTATTATTATTTACGTAAATTAACCCAAACAAAATCATTAATTTACTGGATCTGAACTACCCACGTCCCCTTACATTAAACCATTCTTTCCAAGTTAATGAGTTCCTTTCCTGATGCAAAGCTGAAGTATTTCACCAAGTTATCCAATATCCACCATTAAAACAACTTAATTGATTTGATTCAAATCGTTGGTTTCTTTCAGTTAAGATGAATAGATGATGTTATACTTCGGGTTCGGGTCTTGTATATTGAACCGAACGAACCGACTATGACCGGACCGATGACCGAACCTACTCCTAGGGTCTGATTTCGGTTCTGTATTTATATAAAGATCGGGTCTCGGGTCGGGTCGGGTTTCCTCGGGTCGGGTCGGGTTTGGACCTTTGCTCACCCCTATGGCCATCTAAGCCTTGAATCCACAACTAAAGCACATCAAGAACTTCCTCTGAAAGTCATTAACCTTAATTCTACGCCTCCATACCCACTTATCATGGACCATGTTCTCAGAGAGGTGCAACTCTAGCAAATCATGCCTAATCTGCTCTTTCCATGTCAATTTGGGTCTACCTCCACTCCTCCTATCATCCACGGTGAGGGTTTCCATTACTCTAACAGACACTGTTGTTTGTCTCCTTCTCACATGCCCAAACCATCTCAATCTTACCTCTTTGATTTTATCCAAAACACTAGCCACCTCCGTTAAGTTTTTCTGAAAACATAAAAACGTGGTTCTTAGCAACACACAAAAAAAGGAAAAAAAAAACGAAATCGGTACCACTGAATTCTCTAATGCTTTACTTACGGAAAAGATATTCAAAGTTCACTTGTGGATTATGATTAGATTTTACTTTTAAAGACATGGAAGAAGAAGAATATAAAATTTTAGGATCAAGCATGTCACTAAACCTTAAATGTATTTAAAGTCTCTATCTTTACCTTAACTTTTTTTATTTTACTTAAATTAGTTTAAAATTGTATCTTCTAGTTGTTATATTGCTAAATATTGATATACAATGTTATGTTATTTTTAGTCTTTGTTATGTGTCATTGCCTACACGGCAAAAACAAGAATTGACATTTACGTTGTCTTTGATTGTTATGTTACTATGTTGCTTTAAACCATGTACGACACTTCAAACTTTTCTTTTTAAAAGGTATAAAGAAACATGTACATACATTACTTAATGAACATGGCGTAATTTCACTGTATATGTTCATTGCTTTATTGTGCTATGTACCTAGTCGTTCACACGGAAAAAGATTCGAAAGAATCAATGACCAATACAAAGACGAACCACCACCACTTCCACCCTTCCACCCTTCCACCCTTCACACCGGCCACCATCTACCCTAACCCAACTCAACCACCAGACCCGAACCACCCACCCCTAACCCACAGACCCGTCGCAGATCCACCACAGACCCGACCCGTACCATATTCTACGTGTGTGTCGTCAAGCAGGTGCGTCCAATTCAAGCAGATCCACCCAAAACCCCACCTAACGGTCACTTTTTCAAACCCACCTTCGACCCTTTTCCAAACCCACATTCGACCTTTTTCAAAACCCACCTTCGGCCGGATCTTTCCACCTTCGACCCTCTCTCCCTCATTCGACCTCTTTCCACTTTCGCCCTCTTTCCACTTTCGCCCTCTTTCCACCTTCGGCCGGCTCTGCTTTCGTTCGACCCTTCCAACCGGGTTATTGCTAAGGCTTTTGAAACCCAGCAGTCCCATCCCTCATCTTACAGTTTCTTTTGGGTCAAAGAAGGCTTTTAAAATGGATTTTATTTTGGTTCCTTTAATTTTAATAACATAATAATAATAATAATAATAATAATTATAATAATAATAATAATAGTAATAGTATTATTATTAGCTTTTACTTGGTGGCAGATTAATATTATTTTATTATTCCTTTAAGGGTTTATTTTAATGTAGGGTGCATAATAATAATAATAATAATAATAATAATAATAATAATAATAATTATTATAATTATAATAATGGTTACTGCCCCAGTAGTTCGTATTTCACGTTCCATGTAGCCCCTCGCAGCCAAACCCATGCCTTCCTCTCGTAGGCAGCGTCGACGTTCTAATTTGGTGGCCATACCTTGCATTGCTGATGCAACACACCCGTGCCCCTTTAAATTTTTTCACTCTTGCAAATTTGGTGTATCAAGCAGCTTTCGGTTGCTTGCTCACCTTAAACGCGACCATTTAGGGTGGGATGACGGTAAGGACGGTTTGCGGGATGCAATTTCTAGGGACCCAAGCCTGTTTGGAGAGGTCGGGGAAGCCTTGCGAAGTATTGATCAGTGGTTGTGTGCACGGTGCATGTCCCTGCATGCTCTCAGCAGGGGATGTCACCACGAAGACGGAGTTACGAAGTTTTCCCATACTTCTAACAGTGTCGATGATTTCATTTTGGGTATCCCCAAACCATGCCCACCGGTATCACAAAATGTTTATAATCTTAAGCCCGGTGAGAGGTTGACTGTTGATATTGGCCTGTTGGAACAACTTTTCGCTTTGCCGTTAGCGACTGTCAAAAGCATTCCATCCTCTTGTCGGATGGCGTTTGCCCAGGCGTTAACTGGGACCTTGCGCAGAGTTGTGGCTGCCCCTGGGTCTGTTGAGTCTTGGGTTAAGCTGTTGTTATTGCCTCGTTGCACTCTACATGTGATACGACCATCCTCTAGGCAAGAGCGGCGGTCTGGGAACCGCAAATCATTACAGTGCAGCAGTATTATGAGAGCTTTAGCTATTTGGAAAGACGGGAATGGGATTGAGGAGCTTGCCCTCCCGCTCCTAACGCAATCTACTGAAGGGTTAGTTAGGAGGCCCAACACCCAGCCTACCTCTGATAACGGGGGCAATGTCAAGCAATGTCTGCGGAAAGTCGCTGATGGCCATTTCACAGCCGCAGTTAAGGTTCTATGTTCCTCCGGGGTGGCTCCATTTGGGGATTCCACCTTGAAGGCCCTGATTGATAAACACCCCGTTACTGATCCCCCAACAGTGCCTAATGTCCTACCCACTGAGGGTGCCCTCCAGGTTGATGCGGATTGTGTGTTACGGAATATTAAATCCTTTCCTAAAGGGACTTCATGCGGGAGGGATGGCCTTAGAGCTCAACATATCCTGGATGCACTTTGTGGGCAAGGGTCCTCGCCGCCTTCTGATCTGCTATTGGCTATCACCGACGTGGTCAACATATGGTTGGGGGGGCTTTGCCCTAAGGTCCTTGCCGAGTTTATTGCATCTGCCCCCCTGACTCCGTTGCTTAAGCCGGATAACGGGATTAGGCCTATCGCGGTTGGGGGCATTTGGCGAAGGTTAGTCTCTAAAGTCGCTATGCGTAAAGTCGGGAAGGAGATGGCGACATACTTGGGTGATCATCAATTTGGGGTTGGGGTTCCCAATGGGGCTGAGGCCATCCTTCACAGCGCGAACAGGTTTCTAAATGCGTTCCACGAAAAAGGATCCATGGTCATGCTCACGGTCGACTTTTCGAATGCCTTCAACCTGGTTGACAGGACGATTCTCCTGCGAGAGGTGAGCGTTCGCTGCCCTTCTATCTACCCCTGGGTTCGATTTCTTTATGCCCAACCTGCTAGGCTTTATGTGGGTGATACTTGTATGGGGGCATCCACCGGGGTCCAGCAGGGGGACCCGTTAGGCCCGCTTCTTTTCGCGCTTGTTCTGCACCCATTGGTTCATCAGCTGGAGGAGCGTTGTTCCCTCCCATTTCATGCTTGGTACCTGGATGATGGTACAATTATTGGAGAGGCCAAGGAAGTGGCTAAGGCTTTTGATATCATCCGAGCCGAGGGACCGAATTTGGGTCTCACGCTTAATATTAAGAAATCTGAAGTTTTTTGGCTATCGGGTAACATAGCGCAAGAGGAGCCTGGTTTATTCCCTAGCGAGATAGGGAGACCAGAGGGAGGTGTTAAGCTCCTAGGAGGGGCCGTTAGTCGGGATGAGGGGTATATTAGCTCTTTGGTCGTTAAAAGGGCTAAGAAGGCAACGGAACTAATGCTCTCTCTGCAGAAGTTGAGGGACCCCCAAAGTGAACTTTTGTTGCTTCGTTCATGTATGGGCGTTGCCAAACTGTTGTTTGGCCTTCGGACATGTCCACCGGCCATGGCCAATGAGGCTATAACCATTTTTGACAAAGGCCTTCGTGAAGCGGCGGAAGATATTGTGGTTTGTGGAGGGGCGTTCTTTGGGGATTTTCAATGGCGGTTGGCGTCCTTGCCGATTCGGTTGGGAGGGCTTGGTCTTAGTTCGGCGGAGGACGTGTCGGCCTATGCTTTTGTGGCCTCTCGGGTGCAGTCCTGGGACCTTCAAGACCACATCTTAAGGAATAGCGGGTTAGTGGGGATGGACCTGGATTATGAGCTTGCATTGGACAACATTCGCAGCTCTCTCCCGGACTTTGATTTGGGCGGGTTTATGGATAAGGACACCGCCCCCAAAAAACCTCAAAAGATTTTGGCGAGTGCTTTTACCGGTAAAACCCTTCAGACAATGGGAGAAAAGTTTGCCATGTCCCCGCGCCAGAAAGCTGTGTTTGAATGCCTTAAAGGAGCGCATGCCCAAGATTTCTTGACTGTCCTTCCCATCGATGGGCTTGGGCAACACATGTCGGCTGTTGAATACCGGGCTATCCTTAAGTATAGACTTATGATTCCCATGTTCCCAGTTGATGAGCCGTGTCCAGTTTGCAAAAAGGCTTGTTTAGATAAATTTGGGGAGCATGCCCTTCACTGTAAGGAGCTGCCAGGATTTAAATACAGACATGACCTGGTCAGGGATGTCCTATGGGACGTCTTACGAAGAGCAGGGATTTCAGCCAGGAAAGAGGCCCCGGTTAATTTTTTGACGGATCCACTTGAGGGGCGGTCCACCCTAAGACCAGCAGATGTCCTTGTGTTTGGGTGGACGCAGGGCAAGCACGCGTGCGTTGATCTCACAGGGGTGTCTCCTTTGGTGGGACTTCGAGATTCGGGGTTTGTGGCAGGGCAGGCAGTCTTAAAAGCTGAATCCAAGAAAGTTGACAAACATGAAGCTGCTTGTCTTGAAAACCAACACGTCTTTGTGCCCTTCGCTTTTGACACATTTGGGGGCCTTGCTCCCGAAGCAATCCAGTTTTTAGATCGAGTGCAAAAGGTGGTGCAGAGTAACTCTCCTGCGGCCAAGGACACGAGCTTTATATTTAATAGAGTAGGCTTTACTATCCAAAAAGGGGTTGCGGCGCAGCTTGTTGCCCGTCTACCCGCGCCTGACTTGTAATTCTTGTTGGTATTGATTATAATATATTAAAAATCTTGAACTGCTATGAATCATGTTTTGAAAATAAAAAAAAAAAAAAAAAAAAAAAAAGACGAATCGTTTTATCTTTTGAGAAATAAGACTTAACTTGAAGTTATGCAACATTCTTAGGCGGTTTCTTGTTAGTGTGTCAAACTTAAACAAACGAGGGTTTGAAGCGACAAATCTAGCTCTCAACAAGGCCAAGTAGCAATGTGTTGGTGTGTCTTTTTGTCTACCCAAAACCTTGAGTTATATCTTAACGGTTCGGCTAATGTGGGGCCAGCCTACTTAGTAGAGGCATATGCTTCTTAAAGAGGATGTCCAAAGTTTAAACTTTGACAATTGTATAATTTAGAATTATCGGTGTAATAGTATAGGAAATCTAACACTATCGTTCAAAAAAACATATCTTTATCGGTTCGGAGTAAACTATTTCGGACCACGGAGGGAGGTTTTATTTTAGGAACTTTTTCATTAAAAAAAGTTCAGATTGAATTTATTGTAAATAAATAATTTGTTATCAATTTCTTTTACAAAAATCTATAAAATCTTATCATATTGACGTATAGGGAAAAAAGTGTAAACTTTAAAGAACTTAAGAAAAAAAAAAAAAAAACCTTTTATCCCACAGACTCACATTGAGGAAATAAAAATGGTATTAAAAAATAATTATAACCATGAACCATGCTCCTACTTCCACGTTACTAACAAAATAAAAATAATAAAAAGCCTAAATTTGGTGTTTCATGAGGTGTTATTAGTGGATCTAAAAGCACTTGCTTTTTCACTTGTTTCTCTTAATGGATGTGTCTTAGCGATGGTTTTTAAGAGATATTTGTTAAGAGATAAGAGTAAAAAAGCAAAATCTAAATCTATACTACCTAATAAGACTAGAGGGAGTGGAGGGGCGGGAAAGAGGGGGGTGAAGTGCTATGTGGCACTTGTGGGACCCATATGGGGAGGAAAAAAATTGTGGGGAGTGAAAGGTGGAAAAAGGGGGTGAAAGGAATAATATTATATTGTGTTAAAGTTAAATAAAAAAAAATCAGCCAATGAAGAGATGACACCTCACCTCCACCTCTCCCCCCGCCCGGCAAGCCCTCCCCGCCTCCCCTCCCCGCCCCTTGGGGGCGGTGTTCCCGCCTCCAGCTAAGCATACCGCCCCATGTTCCCGCCCCACTCCCTTGAGTCTAAAGGTTTTTAGGACATTATTGAAATATGCTTTTGAACCTTCAATTTTTCACTTGGTTCTCTTTTTTTTTTGAACATTCAAACGAAATTTCATTTCACCCAACAAAATACATACATACGCGGTTCACCCAGGCACATTAAGCGAGTAGCTACCAGGGCCAACCCAAAAGAAACAAAAAAACATTACATTAAGATACTACAAACTGCAAACAGCATTAGATATAACCCAATTTCAAAACATTCCGGCCCAGTTCTAAACCAGCCACCCCAATAGCTTCTACCCACCTGCAATCGCATCCACCGGTCCCTGTTCAGCCGTTGTCAAACAGCGAAAACTCCCACCATTTCTCCCTTTCTAATTCGGTCAGCTTACCCCTTTTCACCAGCCACCAAAACGACTCTTGTTTGATATCTTCCAATAACGCCGGTGTAGCCATGTTCACATCTCTAAAAATCTTCTCATTTCGCCTAATCCAAATCTTCCAGATCGTCAAGCAAACCACTGCATAACCAACTTTTGCTGCCTTACCTGAACCGTTCGCTCCATTAAAAAAATCAATAACTTTATCAATCGGTTCTTCCGTTTTTAAGAATGGCACCTTCAACCACTCCCCTACCCTCCACCAAATCGCTCTAGACCATACACATTTAGTGAAGATATGATTAATTGTTTCTGGCTCAAGTCTGCAGCGTTGGCATAACCCGTCCCCTACCTGTACTCCTCTGTAAGCAAGCGCTTCGGCCGATGGTATCCCATTTTTAAGGAGTCTCCAAATGAAGGACATGACTTTAGGTGGTACTAATTTACTCCATCTGAATAATACGTCCCGCTGACCGCCCCACTTCGCTTCAATTAGTGCCTCCCTAACCACCCTAACTGAGAAGTTCTTCGCTCCCCCAGCAGCCTCCCAACTCCAGCAATCCTTTGTTGAACTTAACTTCTGGCTATTTAATTTTAACCACAGCCGTTGCATCTCCCCCCATTCTATATTTGATGTCGGTAACCTGCTCCATGGAATGTCCCACCAAACCATCCCATTAATATTTCTATAGCATTCGCTGACCATTAACTTCTTTTTGCTGCACATCAATTTTAAGCCAGGGAACTCCTCTTCAAGCCGTGAGTTTGCGCACCATTTATCCTCCCAGAACCTAGCTGAATCCCCCTGCCCACGACGCATACAAACCTGTCCTCAACCTCAATGCCTCGAGCCGAAAGTACCTTTTGAATCGCTGAGATTTGTGACCAGATTCCTGCAAGGTTTTTTCTGCACGGGATGAAACCTGATTTTGCTCTCCCTTCGTGAATTGACTTAATGACTCCTGATTTTGCTCTCCCTTCGTGAGATTTGTGACCAGACTCCTGCAAGGTTTTTTCTGCACTTGGTTCTCTTAATGGATGTCTTAACGATGGTTTTCAAAGAGATAAGAGTGATTACATTATGGTTTTTTACGATATTCTTGAGATATGCTTTTGACCCTTCAAACTAGACATTTAATACAGAAGTCCTAAATTTTGTAAATAACAAAAACAAAATCTATATCTATATCAACGTAAACGATGTATAACGATTGATTCAATCCAGATATGAGATTCAGTTACAAAGATTTCCAAAGTTCTTGAGAGAAAGGGCAAAGGTTTAAGAGTTACGATTTGGAAAACGAGGCTGAGTATTTATACTATTGCACCCATTCCCCCATTCACTTAGGGTGAATGGGGCTCATTCGCACCAATGTAGGTCAGATCTCATTCGCATGAATAACATCTTGCGAATGGATCTCCAATCGTACAAATGGCCCAGGCGAACGACTCATTATCCCTAATATAAATTACCATTGTACCCTTTACTCTTAACATTCGTTTAACCTAGGCAACAACAACCTATGCCATATCACTAGCTAGGACATACATAAAGTGCCATATCATATGTCCACGTCAACAAAAACTTAACCAGTTAAGTTTTTTTAATGGAGATGCATTGACAGAAAATAGTATAAAATGCGGAATTAGTGGCAGAAATATTCTCAGTTAGGGTTATTACCGGCCAACCAGAAAAAGGTGGGATTATTAAAATCCATTTTGCCTTATTATATTCAAACCTACAAATTTTTATTAAGTTTTTTATTTGGTTGATTAATATAATATTTCATAAACTAGCAAAACCAAATGTAAACAGTACTAAATCATGATTGGCTATTTAAGGACTACATGTTGATATATGGTTGGGCGGCTATTTTTGGTATTCTACATTTTAATCTTGACAACAATTTTTTGTGTACTCTCTTTTTTAATGGTTAATTCAGAATACATAATTGTAATAGCAATATAAACTTTTATTTCAATACTTCAATATTTATAAATTAGTGGCAAAATTAGTATATTAAACCTAATTAAACAATGATATGTGTTTAGGTATAAAAATAGTTAATTTTATATATGCCAACGCATGGTTTAACCACTTGCTAGATGAATATGTCTTTTAGAGGATAGATTTAATGTTCAAACTTTGGCAATATAATGTAATTAAGAATTATTAGGTGCAGATTTTGCCGTTAAAAAACGTTATTATTTTCATCAAGTCAAACTGAACACATGTTGATATCATTTCTGTTACACTACCACGTTATTTTCTTGGTTTCTTCTTTCGTTAAGTTTCGGTACCGAACAATACCAAACATATTCTTAGCTGGCCCCGCCGCGGAGCGCGGTATAAATCCTAGTTATATTACATAACATCATATCATATTATGTAATGTTATGATATGTTATGTTACATTACATTATGATATTATATATATGAGCGTCCCTATTTGTTTTTATCTCCATTGGTTTTTCCACCATGTGAGTATTACATCGGTATTGTAATGAGTCAAATTGATACTGAACGAAAGTTCGATAGAAACGCAAAGAATACATGAGTTCATTACATTAACAAAAAAACAAGGTGCATCGATTCATTCTTTATAGATATATGTTCCTGTAAAAAGGACATTTTTAGTACAAAGTGTGAAAAATTGATATAGTCATTGTGTTTTAAATTTTGTCTATAATGTTTTAAATTCCTTTGCATTGTAGTATATTGAAAAACACCAAATGTAACAGTTTAAAACACAAATCAAATGTATTCTAGACATGAAGTTTAAAATACACTGATTGCTTTCTTTGCATGGTGTTTTAGATTGCATGTCGAGAATACATTAATTAGTGTTTTAAATTGTTACGTTTTGTGTTTTCTATATAATACTATGCCAAAATAATATAAAACATCATGCCTAAAATTTAAAACGCAATGCCTACATAGACTTCTCATACTTTATACGAAAAATGTCAATTGTACATGAATCCCACCCATTCTTTATATATAAAAGTCAATACATTTTTAAAAATATTCATCATTAGAAAAACGGTGCATAAATATGTAATATTTAGAATTTTTATTGTATTTGTAAGAAAATTTGTGTGTTTATATAAAAATACAAAAAATGATTATATATAAATACGTATATTAAGGAACCTCTTTAGTGAATTGATTTGTGAAAAATGATAACTTATCGTGTCATTTTCTCCAAACACGAACACAACTTGTTTAGAAACCATTCAACACAAAAACGACATGTTTAGGGACATAATAAATACCACATATCTTGAAACCTCTTTAGTGAAACAAAAATTTGCCAAAAGATCATAAAAAACTTAACTAATACATAATCCTTAGAGCATTCACATTAACACCTCCATATTTGTGTGAGTGAGTTCTCTATATTATATAGTGTGGTTGTGATTGGAGGGGAGATAAAATGTTACTCTCATCATAACATCCATTACAAATACAAACAGGACACTTACAGATCGCTATGAGGTTAACAAGTCTTTAAACTGTTTAGCCATGAATTTTCTCGTGTCCTAAATGTGGTCAATATGTTTAAGATGCAAAACCTGTTAAACCCAAACACGAACCCGCTAAGAACGTGCCGAGTTTTGCAGTGGCGAAGCTTAAACTTTTGGATGGGGGGGGGGGGGGAGGCACGAGACCCAAATTTTGTTCAAATCGGTGGGAGCCTAACTAAAAAAATACAAAATTTTTGGTTAAAATCGGAAAATTTATATTACTAAGCCAAACTTTAAAAAGGTTATTTCCTACTTTTCTTTAACGAAATGTACACTATGGGTATGTTTGGTAAAACTAGCTGGTGGCTGGTAGCTGTAAGCTGGAAGCTGTTAGCTGCAAGCTGGAAGCTGGTGGCTGGAAGCTTTTTAAATATATTTTGATGTTTGGCAGAGTAGCTGGAGCTTTTAATAAAATGTTTAAAATGACCAAAATAGGCATAATTAAATGCTTGTAAGGAAGGTTTTTATTTTATTTTTATAATAGAATGGGTATTTGTGTCAATTACTCATTAAAAGCTTGTAGCTAGTAGGAGCTTTTTCTTAAACGCTAGTACTAGTAGCTTTTCACTGTAGAGCTTTTTCTTCTACCTAAAAGCTTCCAGCTCCTTCAACCAAACAAGGCTTTTTATTGAGTAGGAGCTTTTTCTTAAAAGCTTGAAGCTTGAAGCTCCTAAAAGCTCTTAAAAGCTCTTAAAAGCTCCTTACCAAACATACCCTATAGCCTTTGAATTTTAACGAAGTTAATTAAACCACCTTTCGCGCCTACAATGTCTAAGGTATCAATGATGTCCAGGTTTCGTTTTTCTAATATAAAGTTACGTACGTAGACGTTTCGACGTTAACCTTTTCTAGTTTTATATCATATCCTTTTATTGCTATACCGGATGCCCACACTATATTAAGATTGTCCGTTGTGGGTAGAGGTGGGTGGTGAATTTATCGAATAATATTTTGCCACGTCGAAGCTTACGTGGCACTGGGTAGCGGCCGGCGGTTGCTCGCGGCAGGGTGTTGTGGGTCAAGGTTAACGGGTTTTTTTTTACCAAATATATTTAAATATTTACCACAATTTATTTATAAAAAAACATTAAACTAAAAATAAAAGAAAAATTACACTAAAATAAAAAACAAATATTACACTAAAAAAAAAAGAAAATTACACTAGAAGAAAAGAAAATTACACTAGAAAAAAAACCTTACACTACTAAAAAAAGAAAAACACACCAAACGATCATAAAAAAAACATAGCCATGTAAGTGGGAGCCGAGCGCGACATTTGCCACGCTGAAACGTGGTGAAAGGGGTGACCAACCTTGCGACGGTACTCCACGTGGGTAAAGGCGAGGAACACGTCTTCTTTCTCCCCGGGGAGATCTCTCTTCATCTCCCTGTACGCAGTTTCGAAGTTTTTACACTTCGATTTCAAGTCCCCGAATTTGTGGGAGACGGAGTCATTGGTACGGTTGGTACCCCCGACAAGGGTACCAAACTCGGCTAGCACCCGATGCCACTATGGCCCGCGAGCACTCGGTGATCCCCGACTTGTTGAAGCACCGTCACCGTGCACTTGTTGGTACGCGATGACGAGTGCTAACTCTTCCTCCTCGGTCCATTGCACCATGATGAAGTTGGGTTTCAAAATTGAAGGTTTATGGTTGAGAATTGTGATGAAGTAGGAGAATTGTGTGAAGAAGAAGAAGATGGTAAATAAATGGGGGATAATAAATTTAGTGGTTGAAAAATTTATTTTTTTTTGAATTTGAAACGTGAGCCAGCCCGCTAACGGACGCGAGCTGGCTCACGCACGGTCGCTCGCGTCTGTCTTCACATGGGCCTGTTGTCGTTAGCGCTAGCCACATGGATAAGGTTGTGGCTCGTGGCAGGCTGCTCAAAGGTCAACGGACAGTCTAATACGGTAAAGCATGGATCAATACCAACTAAATACCCGCCACAACGTGCTGAATAAAAATACTAGTTATCACCCTAGCTAAGGTGCGAATCCAATATTGTTTCCTGGCGGTCACAAGCCAAACTAATACGCGTAGACACACAACTTTCTTTAAAGCCTTCTTTCTTCCACCGAATCCCCTCACTCACTCACTCTCTCTCTCTCACTCACACATACTCTCTCTCTCTCTACATTCAATCTTTCATCCACCCTCAAAATACAGGTATTATTATTATTATTATTATTATTATTATTATTATTATTATTATTATTATTATTATTATTATTCCATTTCACTTTCTGATCGACCGATCACTTCTTTTTTGTTCCACAATTTCTTCATTTTTAAAACATATATACTAACTTAATTTCTATACTTATCATTAATCTATTAAATTTATGTCTTCAATTGCTTAGACTTGGTTTAATTTGTGATTCACACAGACATAAATTGCAGTGGGGTTGATGTTGATTGTTAGGATTTTGTAATTTGATTATGATTCAACATTTTTACGTCTATTTTCCCCGTTAAAACTGTCCAAATAAATATATTTAAACTCAGCTACTTTAAACATATAAACCCAATGTTTTTTTACGTTTATTTTCCCAGTTTAACGGCCCAAATAAATATATTTAATTTAAATTCAAATAATATAAGACCCATATAAAAATAGACCATTTTGTTACAATACTTTTATTTTGTTGATTGTTATAAAAGTTATTCTAGTAATATGTATTTTTTATATATGATTATTGAGTTTATATCACAGGGTCTAGGACCGTTTTTTAAAACTCGTCGTAGACAAGGGCGGAGCTTTATTGGGGCCGGGTAGTGCCCCCCCCCCCCCCCCCCCCCCCCCCCCCAAACACATTTTTTTTAAGTAGTGTAAAGTTAGGCTTTTTCGTCCAAAATTTTACAGGTATTGAGTCCGCCCTTTCCGTTTTAACTTTTAAGGGTCCACAAAATATTTTTTTTCAAGCTCTGCCACTGGTCGCGCTGACACAAAACTTTTCGATGATTCTCGGGACGGCCCTTGGTGTTATCACTTCATAAAGTGTTTAGTTGGTTTTCAATGTATGTAAGGTTTAGATTGTAAATTTGTGATGGATGCTATATGCTTACTGATTGCTTTGTGTTTCTTATGTGTTTGATTGTTTCTAAATCTTCATTATCATTATTAGTAGCATCTTACACTTTGAAAAACTTGTAGATTATAGTTGAGAATTAATCATTGTGATCTTGGCGATCGGCCAAGGTTCTAATAAAAATGGCGCATCAGCGTTATTTCGGCCCATCCTACATTGTAGACACTCAGAATGATCAAAACTGGAACTTTGCAGATAACGCGTATGCGCATACAGGTAGATTTTAAAACTAGTTTTCTGCATATCATTAGTGATTAATGTACAAAAAGCTAACCTTTTTTCTCTTATATATTCAGCGGATAATATGTCGATTGATGGCGCGCAATACACACACTGTAATCACACACAGACACCGAATGGATATTCGTCGTTACCTCACAATTTACAAATCCCGAATTATCAACAAGATGTTGCTGGCCCGTCAGACCTTTCTATGCATATGCATACACATACACATACACCAGCTGTTTACATAGCTCCTGACGATTATAGAAACCAAGCTTCTTCGTCTAGTTACAATGGAAATCCCTTTAATGAAGAAGATTTATTTGATATTAGGATAGGTAATGCAAGAGCTCAATATAAGCGTAAAAGCCCCGGTGTCCCAGATGGCCAAAGTTCTTCTGATGTTGTTATGGTCAATGAACCTTGGCAAGAAAGTCAGCCCGCAAATTTTCTTCACGCGCCTTGGGATTACCATACGACAAACGGCAATGGCGTTTTGAATGACGCGGAGATCTCTCTTAGGAATGTCAGAATCCGGTCGACGTTTTGGCTTGGAAACAAACCCTGCAAGAAATCATTTGGGAAATGATATGTCGCATGAATTCTATCCAAATAGTCAGGCCATGGATGTTTCGCCGTCGATAAATTTGAACCCAAATCATATGCCGCCTGCTGCTCATGGTAAGGTCACATGTACATATCGTTAAGTTTCTTAACGTAATTTAAAGGAAACATTATTCTTTATATTGTAGATAACAGTTCTATTAGTTATGAATTAAACCCGTTTCTCCAAGGAAGCAATACTCGCAGTTCTTTGATGGTAACAGCGCAACAAAATAACAATCATGCCCTCAGAAATTTTCCGAGTTCTTCTGTGCAGTCTGTGAGAGCGGTTCGGAGTGGACATAGTCAAAGTCAAAGTCAAAGTCAAAGGATTGCCTCAACTTTCGGGTTGTCTTCAACCAACGTGACAAATGACAGGCTGCAGTTAGCCACTAATAGTTATCCTTCCCACCCGCCTAGGCCTGCATCTACCGTAGGCTGGCCTGCTAGTGACAGGAGATACCGATCTTTATCTCGGGTGAATTATCATGATCGACCACCTCCTGAGGTATGTTTATTGCCCATGCTTTTTATAGTGGGATTTGACCCGTTGGCTGTTACCGTATCTTAAAATTTGACCCATGTTGACTATTATCTTGAATACGCAGGGTCTTATGATTGTGGATCGATCAGCTTCCTACGGATCTAGAAATCCATTTGATCAACATCGAGACATGAGACTTGACATAGATGACATGAGCTACGAGGTTGGCGAGACTTTTACATTATTGTATTACTATTATCCATTATTAGCATTATTGTTATTCTTATTATTTATAGTTTAATTAATGAAATTCATAGGAGCTACTTGCACTTGGAGAAAGAATCGGAAGTGTCGGCACTGGCCTATCAGATCATCTTATCTCAAAATGTATACAAGAATCCATATATTGTTCTTCAGATCAAGTACAAGATGAAGGAACCTGTGTCATCTGCCTGGTGAGATTTGCAATTTGCATTAAATAAAAGTTTTTTTTTTTTCCTGCATATTTTGACTAATTTAGACGCGCTAAACGGTTTTATTTGCAGGAAGAGTATGCAAACATGGATGATGTAGGCATGCTTCGAGTTTGCAGGCACGATTTTCATGTCGGGTGCATTAGAAAATGGCTGTCAATGAAAAACTCATGCCCCATTTGCAAAGCAGAACCCATGAAACAGAAATAACCTGTAAGACTTCATCTAATGTTTGTAAATACATGTTTACATTTGGAGGGTTTGGATAATGTTATAAACATTGTGCATCCATGACAATCATGATGCTAAGTTATTGGGGATATGCATGTACATATTTATCTATGTTTTATGTTTATGAAATCATCATCATCATCGTACTCAGTTAATCCCACCAATAGCAAAGCTAAGGTAGAGTCTGAGGAGGGTAAGATGTAGACAGTCTTACCTCTACCCTATGGGAATAGAGAGGCTGCTTCCAGTGAGACCATCGGCTCGATAGTGGTTTTGTATCAAGCCTTAGACATAAGGCACATAACACTTAGCAATCAGGACAAGCCCGATTAGTGCATGTACCCCCATGTCGTTTGGCTATCAACGCCATCACATGATGCATGATTAATCGTCCGTCGTTTTTAACGTTATTTTCACGAAAGTTATATTGAATTTCAGTAGGTTTGTTAACTGTATTGCAGGAGTCCTTGGCTTCTTTTATAGGTACTTGCAAATTAATTTGATATAGATTTTAAAATATGGTGACATTTAAGTATTTTAAGTTCATCGATAATGGTTATACATAGTTTAAAATCATAAGTATTCAAATATATTAATATAGCAATAGTTTCAGTTGGTTAATTTCGGTTCGGTTTCGTCGTATCGTTATGATTGACGTGTACATGGCGTTCAAGAATCGACACAACGCTATTTTGTAAATGGCGAATCGTTCTAAACTTAATTCTACATGTATACAAACTCTTATAGTTTAGCCTATTTTAAATCCGACCCATAACTTTAACTAAACATAATTTCAGTTTAAAACAAAATCAACATCATCATCAAACATATTTTTCCACTCATGAAAGATTAGGTGCTGTCCAACTAGGTAGTATAGTATCAATTCCATGGAAAAGGAGTTTCATTTGTTGGCCGCAAAGTCTAACCCTTGTTTAGACTTAAGGACACTTTACATAATTAATCATGATTCATGAATTTATTTGGTTCAATGTATGGTTACCAAGAAAAAGAAAGAATAAAGTGAAACAAGGGTAAAATTAATAGGACCTTTCAAATAATAATTATTAACACTTGAGGACCTAACCTATGTGCAATTGCCATGATTAAACTTCCAATAAAGAGTTTGAAATATGCCTCTTCAAGTATCTACTTATTCACAAAAATCACAAAAGCACAAATTTCTTACCATTTGGGCACTCCTTAAATTTCATATTTTTTAACTATTATCATTAGCAAAGCTAAGAGTAGGGTCGAGGGAGGGTTAGATGTTGCCAAACCTTACCCTATCCTTGCGGAAGGAGAGGCAGACTGCTTCCAGAGAGACCCCCGGCTTCACAACACACAATCGACAAGCAAACAACACTAAAAAGTAATAAAGGGCTACTAAAGTAGAGAAACATTGAAAACGCCATGTAGTAAAACGAATGTATATATGCCATCAAAAACAATATAACTCATACAGACCCAAATACAAGTCACCCTTACAGACTCCTACCAGAGTAAGAAAAAGTTTAAGCTCCTAGAACCACGATACGATACAACCAAACCCTTCCTAATAATCCTTAACATTAATCTTATGCCTCCACAAACCCCTATCCTCGACTATGTACTTAGAGAGGTACATCTCTGCTAATTCCTGCCTAATTTGCGCATCCAAGTCAATTTGAGTTTTCCTCTACACATCTTTCCCTCTACAGGGAGGGTTTCCACTACTCTAACTGGGACTGTTATTTGCCTCCTCTTCACATGCCCATCGATTTTAATCTTCCCTCATTTTTCTTCCCTCCTTAGCTCTTATGTATTGTTCAATGAGAATTGCGACGAGTCTACATCTATATTATGCTGGTCAATCAACGGAACATCATTCACGGCTACACCCGTGGTCCCAGGAATGCCAACCGTACTCCCTGGTTCAAAGACCGTGTCATGGGACTCAGGCACCAATTGAGCCGAATGGTTGCTTGTTTTACTATAGATGTCATATGAGATGGTGTGCTAGGTGACCCCCGGTGTTGTAAAGTTGGAATTACGGTTGAGTTCCACTTGTTTTTTAGCATTTAGGTGCCATTTGAGTAGCCTTAACCACTTGATTGTTGAACACGGTGGGGCGGATGGGCTTCATGGTTGAACCCATTTGTGTCACGAAAAATAAAGCAATTTCAAATGTGACAACGGCACAGAATACACTAATAATAATTTCAAATTTTTTTGCCAAAACAATGGAATGCAATTTCGCTTCTCTTGCCCTCACACCTCGTCTCAAAATGGAAAAGCGGAACGCAAAATCCGCACCATTAATAATATGCTTCGTACCCTTTTAGCTCAAGCCTCCCTGCCACCCTCCTTCTAGCATCACGCACTTGAAACCGCCACCTATCTCTTAAACATACTTCCCAAGAAAACCCACAAATTTCTATCCCCCACCACTCTCCTCTATAATGTCACACCTACATACGAACACCTCCGCGTGTTTCGGTTGCCTTTGCTACCCATTCTTCCCTCACCACTATTCACAAACCTGCTAACCGCTCCAAACCTTGCGTTTTCCTCGGCTACCCCCCTAACCATCATGGATATAAATGTTATGATCTTAACTCAAAACAAATATTTATATCCCGTCACGTCCACTTCGAGGAATCCGTTTTTCCTTTTGCCATTCAACAACCCACCTCAATTAAATCATACAACTTTCTGTCCCCATCCCTTTCACCCCTCCTTTGGGACCACGCCCAGCCCAACCCCACACCAGGCCCTACTTCGACTTGCCCTCAGCCCAATAACAACTCCCCTCTCATCAGCCCAAACACTACCCCCCCTGTCCACTTCTGCTGGCCCAACACCAGTGGCCCCTCAAGTCACCCCTACTACATCTGGCCCACCCTCACCTGGCCCAAACTCCTCTCAACAGCCCCTCCCAACAGCCGCATATCCCTGTTACACCGGCCCAAACTTCAGCTCCGGCCCAAAACCACCCGACAGCCCAGCGTTGCCCCAGACCAACCTACCCAACACCGCACCATGCGCACTCGCGCCATGGACGGCATAAACCAAACCCAAACAACCATTTAACCTACACACTTCTACTATTGTCCCCATTCCCAAAACCCCACAGGTTGCTTTGTCCACACCGGAATGGTACAATGCCATGAACAACGAATTTAGTGCATTAATTAAAAACGAGACCTGGAATTGGTTCCACGTCGTCCTGACATGAATATAATTCGTAGTATGTGGTTGTTCAAACACAAGTTTCGGTCTGATGGCACATTGGAACGGTATAAAGCTCGGCTAGTTTGTGACGGTCGTAGCCAACAGGCCGGTATTGATTGTGGAGAGACGTTCAGTCCGGTGGTTAAAACCCATTACTATACGAACCGTTCTCACCTTGACCCTCTCACAGTCATGGCCAATTCACCAACTTGATGTCACAAATGCATTCTTACATGGACATCTACAAGAAACGGTATTTATGTATCAACCCATGGGTTTCCGCCACCGTGACTATCCCGACTATGTCTGCCGCTTGAAAAAATCGCTCTACGGCCTTAAATAGGCACCTAGAGCTTGGTACCAACGGTTCACTGATTTTGTCCTCCAACAAGGCTTCTCGCAATGCAAGACGGACAATTCCTTGTTCATCTATCATCATGGGCGCGATGTCGCCTACCTTCTTCTCTATGTTGATGATATAATTCTCACCGACACCCTTCGACAACGTCTCATGTCCACTCTATCAGGGGAATTTGCTATGAAAGATCTGGGGCCGTTAACTTATTTGATGGGCATCTCAGTCACTCGCACTGGTGACAACTTGTTTTTATCTCAGCACTCATATGCTAAGGACATCATACATCGCGTAGGTATGGACTCCTACAAACCTGCTGCGACGCCTGTGGACACACAAAACAAGTTAAGCATTGATTTTGGTCCGCTATATGATGACCCTACTACCTATCGAAGCCTCGCGGGTGCTTTGCAATACCTTACATTCACAAGACCAGATATTACATATGCTGTCCAACAGGTCTGCATGCACATGCACTCTCCCACGATCGCTCACTGGAATGCGTTAAAAACGCATCCTTAGGTACCTGCAAGGCACATCTGAGCTCGGTCTTCATCTCAGTGCTTCTTCCTCATTAACCATCCGTGCCTACACAGATGCTGATTGGGCAGGTTGCTCGGATACCCGACGCTCCACATCGGGTTACTGTGTTTATTTGGGCGACAGTCTGGTCTCCTGGTCGTCTAAACGCCAGTCTACTATCTCTCGCTCTAGTGCCGAGGCAGAATATCACGGAGTTGCCAATGTAGTAGCTGAAATTTGCTAGCTCCACAACCTTCTTCTTGAGCTTCGACACCCGCTGCATAAAGCTTCCTTGGTATATTGTGACAACATCAGTGCCATTTATCTGTCCAATAATCCCGTCCAACATCAGCGGACCAAGCACATCGAACTAGACATCCACTTCGTTCGGGAGCACGTACAAAAAGGTCTAGTTCGTATCCTTCATGTCCCATCCAAGTCTCAAGTTGCTGACATTTTTACGAAAGGCCTGCCTCGGATCCTATTTGATGATTTCTGGTCCAGTCTAAGCATACGTCCTCCTCCCGCTTCCACTACGGGGGTGTAATAGAACCCGTGATTTATGGATCTGATTATGTTAATATTGTATAGCCTTTATTGTCATTATTACCTTCCTAATATAGGAAGCAATCTTGTATCTTTATATACGATTGTATTGTGAATGAATGCGACAAGGATTGAAATCATAATACTAACATTAGTGCATAGAGAGGTAAAGTAACATGGCTGCATAGTATTAGTACAAACACCTTGCAAATTTAAGAAATCAAGACTTAGTTTTAAAAAGTGAAATCATCAAGAATGTCATATAACATATCATTACTGATCACCCCATTGAAATCTTGATCCCAAAGTCAGCTGTTTTCTTATGGAAACATGATTTTGGCCCGTATTCGTACTGAAAAACATCAAAAATTCAAAATAGAGTCGAATGAGATCTTTAAAAGGTAAAAAACCATAAAAGTTGATAAATTTATAATTAAAACAGTCAAAAGATTTGTGGGTTTACCCCTGACTATGCAAAGAAAGCAAACTGATATGCATTCTGCACAAAAAACATAGAAAAACTTATTACAAGATTCTAAAAAAGATCATACTTATTAGGGGGTTGATTTAGGTTATGTTTTATTTAAGCGGCTCAAATGGGTCAACCCTACCCGGCCCGTTTGAACCCATTTCTCCAAGAAATATGAACCTGAAAGAGGACAAAGTGAATGAGGTGTGGGCGGTTGAACCACCAAGGGTGTCCTCTTGACCACTGCACCTCTTTCTGATAATCTCACCTGATTCCCACGACAAGTTTGAAGTCGTCTTCAAGTGATCGATTTATATTATACTTATGGAAATTAAAATTTGTATGGCTATTTGGTGACAAATGTGCCTGAAATAAGATGAATTCAATCATGAAACATGTTTTGTTTAACCATGAGAACCCGTCACCTAAAAACTCACGGAACCCCACCAATACTTGCTAACCAGTAACACAACTTGTGCTGAAAAGGTGGCCTTTAAGGAGGTTAAAGGTTTGTAGTTCATGTTCAAGTACTCGAAATTCGCTAAACATTAAAGAATGCAACAGATGTTAATTACCATGACATATCCACGGCGAAGAGTCATATAATCAACCTTTGGAACTGACATTAGAAAGTGTCTCATGAATCCCACCTGAATAAAGGCATGGAAAGATTAGCCATGGCTAAAGAAGGCACTCAACAAACACTTGTTTTGGATACACAAACCATCCAAACAAGAATGGTTAATTGGCTCCATACGCTCAAGTGCCTTTGACCGAAAGTTTAATCTCTCTGCGAGGCCTAAACCTTTCTAGATCATCAAGAACGAAAAAATATTCAAACCCCACACGAAACAGTCATTTCTGACAAATTTCCAACAAAAATGATTTCATCAGAAAATCCTTAGTGGAAACCTTTTCCAAAAGATAAATGAGTCGATTTGAGTTGTGTTGTGTTGTGTTGTGTTGTGTTTCATCTCAAATGTTTGAAAGCCAAACATGTTTATAGTCACCTTAACCATATATGTAAGGGAAAATCACGCATATGGCCATTGACTGTCCTTTTTCACCGAAATAGCCACCCCTACCGTCTTTGGAGAGACGGTTCATAAATCCCGAGACGTCTCCGTAAGACTTTAGTGACAGACCAATAGCCGATTGCCACGTGTCAAAAATATAATAAAAAAATCTTCACACTTTCCCAACTCACACACTCTCTCTCTCTCTCCTCGATAATGGGAATAGAGAGGTTGCAAAGACGTTTTAGGCGTTAGGAGACGTCACAGAGACGCTTCCGGCACGGTTGCAAAAACGTTTTAGGCGTTTGGAGACGTCACAGAGACGTTTCCTGCACGATGGAGACATCACAGAGACGTTTTAGGCGTTGGGAGACGTCACAGAGACGTTTCCGGCACGGTGGAGACGTCACAGAGTCGCTTGGAGATTTTTTTATTAGAGGAGAGAGAGAGAGGAGAGAGAGAGAGAGAGAGTTGGGAAAGTGTGAAGATTTTTTTATTATATTTTTGGCACGTGGCAATCGGCTATTGGTCTATCACTAAATCCTCACGAAGATGTCTCGGAATTTGGGAACCGTCTCTCCAAAGTTGTTGGAGGTGGCTATTTTGGTGAAAAGGGACGGTCAATGGCCATATTCGTGATTTTCCCTATATGTAATCCATACAAGTTCCATGATTGTATTCAAAGATAGATTTAGCCATTTAGGTTATAGTTATATTGTTCTTTTTAGTTTTAAATAGTGAGATCATCTATGTTATCTTATTAAGGAGGAGACATGTCTAGAAAAGTAATTATACACACATTTTAAAATGGGATGTCAAGAGTCTCATGCTTTAAACACTATATGGCATGTAAAACTTCCCTATAATACCCTTATTGCATTATCCACTTGTACTATATATCTATGTTAAAAAATGAGTTACGCATCATCATTTCCAGAACATGTTCTCATCATCAATACATCAATTCATCATCAATACATCAATAACTGGCCGAACGAACACTTAGCAAATAACTTGTAATAGTCATTTGCCTGGGACTTGCCTATTTATGGCATTTTTTATCTTTTAATTGTGAAAGTTTATTTTTTTTTTTGTGAAATAAGTTAAAACCTGGGCAAATTTTATTGATATAAAAAATAAAATGAACGGATAAAAATACAATGTAAAATTTAATTACATAATCTAATCACCGTCTTTTTCAAATATTACGTTAAAACTAACATAAACTACTAACAAAAATGAGTACCGCGTTTCATAAGATGTCAACCGGGACACCCGCCGCAACGCACGGGCATTCCACTAGTTATTTATAAAGAACTTTATAATTGGATTTGTGAGGGTCAGCACTCAGCAGCCTAACACAACCCACCCTGCCTAGAGGTGCACAAAAAAACCAGAACCGGAATTGGAACCGAAAAAAAAAACCCAGAACGGTACTTGACCTACCCGCCGGGTACGCATAGGGTATAGATTTCTGCGTAAAAAACAGGACCCGGAACCGCACCCGATTTATACCCGGTTGTACCCGGTATTTTAAAATACCTGGAACCGGGTTGTACCCGGAACCAGGTTTTTCGAATACCCGAAACCAGGTTTTTCGAATACTCAAAAAGTATGTGTCAAGCGACGGGACTATTTGGCATTTTGATGTTGAGGCGGAACCGGGTTTTCCGAATACTCAAAAAGTATACTCAAAGAATTATATAACCGCGTTATAATCATCTAAGTCGCACTACCCTTCGACGTGATTGTATAAAAAGAATTCAATACCGATATACCCGGGTTTTTTCAATACCCAGTGTACCCGGTTTATTTCAATACCCAATATACCCGAAACCGATTCCATACCCGGAACCGGGTATTGAAAAAAACTGGAACCGGGTATTGAAAAAACCGGAACCGGTATACCGAGTATGGTTTTCTATGCTAGGAACCGGAACTGGAACCGGTTCTTTCAATACCCGGTCGAAGTAATACCCGACCGTACCCGGAAACGGTTCCATACTCGGAACCGGGTATTAAAAAACCCGATTTGTGCACTTCTACCTGGCCCATAGCAAAATGGCCCGTTTTAACATGAACATGTTTACACTTGTTACACAACACACCCATCTTAGGCTCTTAGCCACCTATAGATCATACCATTTTGTATATTCGTACCCCATTGTCTATGTTTCTATCTCCCATGCCTTCCATTCTTTCATCTAATCAAAACAATAAGTTAATTCAAATAAACACTAGCCATTTATGCAAAAAAAAAAATGCACAAAAAGACACACCTTAGACTATTCGTTGTGGCCCGCGAGCCACAAAACATTCCATGTGGCTAGTTGGATCCATAACATGCTTGAGCGTGAGCTGGCGCGAGCTACTAGTCGTTAGTGGGCTCGCGTGTGTTAGCGAGGTCAATATAGCCGTTAGCCAACGGCTAGTTGTCCTATTTAAATACAAAAAAAAAACTAATTTTTATTCACCAAACAAATCAAATACAATATTCAATCAAGCTACACTTCAAAAATCAAGCAAACAAAAAATGGACTCACAATGGCAAAAATTGCTACCAACCCGCAATGGAGTTTCTTGTTGAAGAAGAGTATGATGTTAGTTCAACGAACGAAATTGAAGTTAACCTAAGCCCAATGCCACCGCTTTCACTTTCATCGGATTTAGTCCCGGATACACAACCACCAACAACTCAAAGGCGAGGTGGTAGAGGTGGTGCTAGAGGTGGAGGCCGAGGACGGACGGCCGCCGAAGTGGTGCAAGGGGTGGTGGTAGGGGCGGTGAATCGCCTGACCAAGATATTCGACCAAGGTGCCAAGTGACCCCTTGGACCAAAGACGAGAAAATAGCCCTTTGTCGGGCTTGGGTTGAAGTATCGGAGGACCGAAAAGCGGGTATGTATTTTTTTAAATATATATTTTTTTAAATATACATATTTGATTTTTAACATTAATTTTTTTCTTATGTAGCCGATTATCAAAAGGCTAAGATTTTTTGGCGACGAATCCGAGACCTCTTTCATGAGCAAGTCGGGAGCACTATGCGTTCGGCCGATATGATTTCCGGCCGGTGGGCGGAGATTAGGAAATATGTGGGTTTGTTTACGAACTTTCATAACAGGAACGCTGCTCGAGTGCGAGTGAGCAGGTCAAGTGATCTTGACGTGTATCAATTTACTTGTAACGAATGGAAAGATGAAGTCTTGCGCAAGTACACGACCAACAAGACGTGGGATGAGGACTATTTGTGGAGAATCCTACGTAATTGCTCTAAATGGGTGGAGCTAATTTTTGTTGAAGACATGAGCGAAGGCGGCGACGGCTCCTCATCAAAGCGAGCCAAGACGTCTTCATCGGGTGGGTACATCTCCTCTACGAGCTCGGATGCTCACGTGGGGGTTGACCTAAACAATGATGAGGGTCTTCCCCCGTCTTCCCTTGGTCGACCCGTTGGAAGGGACAAAACAAAGGCTAAACAACCTGTTAACGAAGCCGATGCGGAGTTCTCGGGGGAAATAACCAAAATAAGGACGACAATGGAGATGACGGCCAAAGCTAAAGTTCATAAAGTTCGAATGAGGGACATGGACTTTTTAGCGAGAGACTTTAGCAACATACCAATGCCTCGTTGAAAATACTTGAACTAGAACAAGCGCGTCTCGTGAAGGAATACGAGATGGAACAAGAACACCCCATTGACGAGGAAGAGTAGTTTATTTTTTTTATTATTGTATGTCTTTTTAATTTTTTTATTAATGAAAAGTTTACGTTTATTATTATAATTTGTGTTACAAATTTAATTATTAAAAATTTAAAATAACAAAGTTTATAAAAAATTAAAAATAAATAAAAACTGGATAAAGCTGCTGCTCACCTCTAGCCACAAACAGCATCAGGCTAGTGAGCCAGAGCTTTATCACCCTGCCAACTGGGCGCTTACGTGGCTCAATATGAGAGGATATAGCCATTGCTCACCTCTAGCCACAACTGATAGTCTTAGCTTTACTTTCCTTAAGATTTAATCCGGAAAACCGACGCAATAAATATTGGGTCAAACTTATGTAATAATTATTATAACATGTAGATGTGACAATATGAACAACTTGTAACTTGTGCAACAATTTATATACTATTACCATTATCATTATCATTACTATTACCATTACCAATATATTTATTGGTGATGAAATTGAACAGTAATTTTGTAACTTATTATTTATGAGGGTACTATGTCATTTTAGTACCCATTACCACACCTGGTGAGTTCTTCTACACCACACTTCTACACCATCACACATGTACTCTCTCTTCCACCACACATGTATACCAGACAGTTGTACTCTCTGGTGAGAAAGCCACGTCTTCATCCAACGACGTTAAGACTTCGGTTCTCATAACTTTTGAGCGACACATGACACTAGGTGAGACATTCTTCTCCTTTATTTCCCCCCAAAAGTCTTTTTCTCTCCCATCCTCCCACCCCCACAATTTTTAAACGTTAATAACTTTATAAACGATATTTTAAAAAAAAATACACCAAATTAACGAGCATTTTATTTTCTTTCCAACGGGTACCATAGTGCTATACAAAAAACGAAAAAACAAAAAAACTTTTTTAGTGGGTTTTTGCTCATACAGGAAAAAAACACAATGTGTTCAGGTAATTTATTAATCATGTCTAGGCAAGTCACTATTCCAAAAAAAGCCACACCTTCAAGGCCACCGCCTCAATCACGTTCCGCAATGGTTGTTTCTGCCTTTGCTCCTCATTCAAACGTACATTTTCCTTTTAATATACATTTTCATTCTTATTCACATGATTAAAAATGTTGTTTTCTAATATTGTAGTACATTAATTTCTACGTTACATAATAACACAAATTTTATCACTTCTTATTAGATTTGTTTATCACGGTAAGCTTTTAGGATATAATCTAGTTTGTTTATATGAAATTGCAATCTTTTCAATAATATCTATCAGTTTTTCATACCGGTTTGAAACCGTTTTTTTTAACCGGTTCGGGACCGATTTGATTTAAAACCGGTTCTGGTGAGGTTCGTGGAGAAATAAGGGGAGCCGATTGGGGACCGTCGGGCTGGATCTAGAACTGAACCCGGTTTAAAATATACCAGGCCTGGACCGGTTCAGGTCGAGCCGGTTTGGGCAGGTCAAAGTCTCAAACCGGTTTTAGTTTCACCTCTGCCTCCATACATTCTAACATTTTTAAATACCAACCTCATTCTTGGGCCTTAACCGGTACACATAAACTGATAAACGTCAAAAGTTCAAACCCATAAAATGGTTGATGGGCCTTAAAAATAAACATTGGCCTTATCCGTGTAAAATGATTCAACCAAAATACAAATAATATCAGCCCATAAGCATAGTGACACAAAAGAAAACGTAACGTAATTGCATTGTCATGCCCTTCTGTGATTCCTCTTTATATTTCCTTTTTTTAATGGCGTATCTTGACAACCCCGGGTTCTAAGTTCGAATCCTCTCATACGTCGGTCCCTTTCAACCTTAATGGGTATAATTTTTCGATGCATGAGAATTGAACCTGAGACCTAACTCGAGTGGGAACCCACCTAGGTGGTAAACCCCCCACCTCCGACCAGCTAGGCTGGACATCATTGACATATTTCCTCTTTCTCTTAAACTCCAAATTTGTTTAGAAAAACACGAACACCTGACCGCAATTTACTCAAACAAAACGATCATATGTTTCTCGGTCAAATTTGTTCAAAGAACAATTTACGTTATGTTTTTCGGGGACACATGATTGGTTACTTAACTTTGGGGACAAATTACTAGTTACATAACTATTACTAGGGGTGGACCAACATGCCAGTAAAATAATACGTATTGTTGATACTTTTTTATATGTTATTTATGTATTCGACAATTAGTGACATTGATATACCGAACACTTTGTAAAAGTGATATGAACTAAAAAGAAAATTCTTATGACTATTAAGATCTCCTATTTAATTATACATAAATCCCGTAAATACCATTACAGTGTAGTGGTAGAGACATTGGTGGGATAGAAGACCCAGGAATCCTGGGTTTGATTTTTGAGCAAGACGGGTTTTACTGGTAATTTCATCGTCATGCCTACGGGCGGGTGGGTTACAGGTTTTCCCTGAAATTGGTGTTAGACAACTCGGGTACTCTTGAAGTACTTGAATTTGTGGAAAGGGTGTCCAAGAGTACTCAGATTTAATTTGTTGGTCGTTAAAAAATAATTATACATAAATCCCGTGACAGACTAAAAATTTTACACGTGGGGATTGCTAGTTTTCGGTGCCCGATATTTTATTACTAGCTTTTATCCCAGGGGCGTCCGGGGTTGAAAAATATAATCATTCTAATAATACTAATACTAATAGTAAGAATTATTACTCTTGTAACTAAATAAATAAAAAAAATAACCTTGCTATAAGGTGACACCATGTGTTGCATGACGATTGGGCTGAATTTCAACATCATAGATAAGAATCTGGTTTAAAAGAAAAACATGATTAATGATTAATGATTAACCTGAACACTTTGTGTTTTTTTTTTCCTGTATGAACGAAACCCCACAAAAAATAGTCGTTTTTTTTCTCCGTTTTTTATATAGCACTATGGTACTCGTTGGAAAGATAATAAAACGTTCGTTAATTTGGTTTAATTTTTTTCTTTAAAAAATCTCGTACATAAAGGATATTAACGTTTAAAAATTATGGGAGGAAACATAAGAGAGAAAAATTTAAATTTGTTTTTAAATTCTTTTTCCAAAAATAACTCAATTTAATTTTTATATAGATTAAAAACATATTATTAAAATAATAAATTCAATACTATCACCTCAAAGTGCCACATGGCACATTCAATGGAGGGTTGAAGCCTCTATTGAATGCCACCTCATAAAAACTCAATTCTTTTATTATAAGTTATAGATTATTTCATAAACTTAAAACCAAACATTATCTAAAATAAAGATCCTAACCAACAATTTCATGACTTCACCAATGTATATACGTTTAGTCTATAGTTTTATAATGGTATTTGGATAACTTTTTTTCGGTTTAAAATTTATTATTATTTATTATTATTGGTAAAGGCATGCCATTTTAAAAAAAAAAATATGACACAAACACTCTTTATTCCTACGGGTAAAGGTAAGACTATATAAATCTTACTATCTTTATACCTTACCTTTGCTATTGATGAGATTTATTGAGTATGATGATGATGTTATGTATAAATGCAAAAATAAAAAAAAATATGGGTAAGAAAAGAAGATTACGGGTAAGAATATGTTTTTCTTGTAAACCCTGGTTGTAGGGCCCAGATTTTTTCGCACAATATTATTAACATATAATTATTAATAACCAAAATGAATAATAAATATTACGTAATAATACGATTATGTACGAAATCAAAACCCGAGCCATATAATGTATATAAAATATTATGCGTCAAGAGACCGAACTAATACACGTTGCGAACCAGAACTCGGTCCCGTGACTCATGGGTTAGTCACCAATAAGGACACATGGCATATGTGCCATGACACATGGCATATGTGCCATGTGCCCCATGGCAATCCCCATCTTTTGACAACCCATCTGATAATACCATTAGATTAACAAATGGTTTTCAAAAACCATTAACCTATATATCCTAATAAAAACCCACCAAACAACTTTTCCTCTTATACTCTATACACACACACACAACAACAGATGGTTAGAGAGAGAAGAGTAAAAAGAAACAATGGAGAGAGAGAGAGAGAGCCGGACAAAGAGGAGCAGCGGCGGAGACACGGCGGAGCTACGGCTGCACCCACTTTTTCCCCTAATTTCTAATTACTGAACATCCACACACACACCCGGTTCTTATCCAGAGAGAGTATCGAGAGAGAGAGAGAGAGAGATACAAATCTGAGGTCAAGAGAAAGAGAACCAAAAAGAAAGGGAGAACAAGATCGGGATGGAGGAGGAGAGGGTCTAAATTCCGATTATGGTGATGGCGGCGTTGTAGGTTCAGGAGATGGTCCAGACTTTCGATTGAGGTTCAGGTGGGGTTTCGGTGACGGCTGATGGCGGAGCTCATGGAGGAGTGCGATAGCGGCGATAGATTCCGTGTTAGGGTTGAGGTGTCGCTTGTACATCACCATGTGTTAAAACTGTTTGAACTTGGTAACATGCTTTTGAAATAATAAACTGTTTTGGATCCACTTAACTACTTACACGGACTCACCAACATATTTGATGACCCAAACTCTTTTAAGCATGTGTTCAGGTATTGCAGATGGATGAATGGCAACGCGAGGTATATGATAGCTAGATGCGGATTAGAGATAAAAAGGATAGAGATTGGATCGACTAGTGGGTTACACCTCCTCAACAGCTTTGACGACCGCCGCGATTTGTATTAGTTAAAAATCAAATTGTTGTATAAACAATAAATATCAGTCTTCGTTGCTTCCGTTGTGCAAGTTTGTTATCAATCTGTTATTTCGTCCAGCCCCTCTTGGTCGGGTTGTGACAGATCGGTATCAGAGCAACGGTTGTAGCAAAATAGGATATCTCCAGATATCCTATACCACACCAGGACAACTTAGAGAACTTAGCGTTTAAGACTCTAAGACTACCTAGCTAGGAAACGTCATGGAATTGCCTAAGACCGACCCGAGTAATAACGGAACAAGTTAGAACTGGAAGTATCTAAACACACTAGAATTCTTACAAGGACTTAGAACCAGTTTGACTATTGAGCGAACTTTGTTTGATATGTGAATGATGACTACGATGGAAACTACTAGAATAATTTCGTGAGGTAAATTGACGATTACATTTGACGTCTTGTAATTGTGAATTTACATGCCTGAAAAAGTTCTAAAAAATCCAAAGAGTCGCCAAAGTTGTGAGTGTTAACCATGATGACCGTGAACTAGTGTGAGGAAACAGACCATGTTAGAGACACAAACAAATGCGTGATATACTCGAAGGTTCATAGTAAAGGTTATGAACTCATTATACTTTATACGAGTTGACATAGAATACAAATATATAAACGCACCCCTGACTAACGCAATATTTATCCTCTTAATTTGATATATATGTGTATAATGATTCTTAGTAGACGATACTATGAGCGACTAACTTCTCTTGATTAAATGGTAGAATTACCATAAGTACCAGGTATCTCATCGCGCCGTGCTTTGCGCTACAATTAGAAGGAATCCAAGATACCAAGATAAGTTTTGACCAGCATAGCAAATGGCCGGAAGGTCCATTTTTACCCGCTAAACTGATAAGTTTTACGTTATAACCAAATAGTTATTGCTTATTAATGATTATGCGCCTATATAAGTTGAACTTAGTGTTAACATCTTCTGACCAAATAGACCAAAAGTTAGAAATTAAACCATTGAGTAATAGATCATTCCATTCGAGCTCGATTTATATCGGTCTCTGCAGATTTTAGATAAATATAGTATATTGAATTTATGATCACATAACAGATCGAAGAGATGATTCCCAAGTATCAAATAGAATATGGATAAACCACATTAAAGGATGTAGGCACACCGAGGATACTATAACCAGGCGACCCGATGAAACTAAAATTGAACACTACATAAGGTAACCGTAAGATGTAATACATGATTCGTCATTTATTGTTCCGTGGTGCCCTTAGATTAAGACTAAAACATTTGGATTAGTTTCGTAACCTTTTAAGCATAGTGACGAGTCATCCGTATGAAACATACTAGATTTATATAGATAGGCCCTAACGGGTGGAGCGGATGAGTTCGCGATAATTGTTATAAGGAATAATTGATATAGTTAGAATTGACTACAATATTAGGCATAAAAGTTTGCGAGTAGCATATAATCCTTAAAACGTATTCTTATATAAGACCCCTATTTCGGAAGTTAACCCACACTAAAACATAGTTATTAAGAACGAATAACCATCGAAGCACACATATAGAAAATTTTGACTAAAACAACTAAGGAAACTATAGTCGAAATGCATTTTCTATCAAGTTTTTGGGGAATTTGCAGTACATTTACTAGGTATCATTGGTGTGGTGGGTTAGCTGCGGTACACCCGATATATAAACACTAATGATGCATTGAAAATGAAACAGAGAATCGAACCAAGAACAAACCGTAACCTGTCAAATGTATAAACCATTTGTATAAAACCTAAACATAGTGTAAGGCTTAGTGTGGAACCGCCTAAATTACAAATGGTTTTAAGAAAATAATTATATACACACGAGCGTGTAGACCCGAACAATGAATCCGAGTATGGTGTATACTAGATATGTTCATCGGATAGCTTGAAAATAATCCGAGGACGGAATTCCATTAACGAGGGGAGAATGTAACACCCCGGTTGTAGGGCCCATAATTTTTCGCACAATATTATTAATATATAATTATTTAATAACCAAAATGAATAATAAATAATACGTAATAATACGATTATGTACGAAATCAAAACCAAGCCATAATATATATAAAATATTATGCGTCAAGAGACCGACGTTGCGAACCAGAACTCGGTCCCGTGACTCATGGGTTAGTCACCAATAAGGAAACATGTGCCATGTGCCCCATGGCAATCCCCATCTTTTGACAACCCATCTGATAATACCAACCATTAACCTATAAATCCTTATAAAAACCCACCAAACAACTTTTCCTCTTATACTCTATACACAAACAATAACAGATGGTTAGATAGAGAAGAGTAAAGAGAAACAATGGAGAGAGAGAGAGCCGGACAAAGAGGAGCAGCGGAGGAGACACGGCGGAGCTCCGGCTGCACCCTCCCTTTCCCCTAATTTCTAATTACTGAACATCCACACACACACCCAGTTCTTATCCAGAGAGAGTATAGAGAGAGATACAAATCTGAGGTCAAGAGAAAGAGAACCAAAGAGAAAGGGAGAACAAGATAGGGATGGAAGAGGAGAGGGTCTGAATTCTTATTATGGTGATGGCGGCGCTGTAGGTTCAGGAGATGGTCCAGACTTTCGATTAAGGTTCAAGTGGGGTTCCGGTGACGGCTGATGGGGGAGCTCATGGAGGAGTGCGGTGGCTGAGACTAGGTTCATCATTGGGTTAAATACACTTGTTCAAGGTAAGAGTTACAACCTAGCCATCTAAATAGTGGGATCTAAGAATAATAATATTGGATTATGGTTTGAATATGGCTGGATGGTCAGGAGAGATGATGGATACATGGATTATAATTGATTATTAGTGATGTGGTCACGGTTTTGGATGTCGATGACAGCAACAGGCTCGAGTTCAGAAAGAAACAGAAGCTGGAGTGATGGAGGCAGTATTGATGATGATGGCACAGTTACGGGTCAAGATCCGAGTCAACCGAGTTGACTCGGTCTCGGTCAACGAAAGTCAACAGAACGAGGTCAGACATCAAGCCAGTCAGCGAAGGAATCCGAGAAGACTTACAGTGAGGACTCGAACCATCTTAAGTTATAGTATTATATATTATGCGATTGTACACTTGGAGAACATCGGCAAGTTTATATACCCGGACCAGACTCGAACAATATATATATATAGAACATATATGTATAACATGTTGCACGGCCGTTTATAACACTTGGTATTACTAGTAATTGGGAATAGAACATAAGATTAACATTATGAGACCTTGGACTTTAGATGAATCGCTTGAACTCGAACATTAAGTATATCCCAAATGTAATACATGACTTGGACATAGGGGACAATGAGTGGAAGGACAACTAGGACAATGGGAATTACGACATGTTAACCGGGACTATTGAGACCCTAGATAATTATATGTATAACTACATACTAGTCACTCGACACTTGAAACTCGAAGGACCACATAAACGACATAACGTGGAAATTAGTTACTATTTGTGATTTGAATAATAATATAAGTAGGACTCAAGATGATGAACTCGTGAGTAAGACTTCAGATAAATGACCACACTTTACATGAATAGATAAGTAGAATTATTAACCAACAATTAGAATAAGTCCACTTAACAATGAAAGGTCCTAGTCATCCACACGTGTAAACCGCGGTGCTCGGTTACACGCGCTAATACTTGTAAACATGATAGGACTTGGCATGTAACGGGCAGACAGGTTCGAGACAGTGGAATACTATATGACATGAAAGGTGAGTTCCGTGTCCCATTCCCTTTTTTCTGTTTTACTGTTTTAGGGTGAACATATGCTTGTGTGTCTAAACTGTGATGTGACAAGATACTGGCTGCCGGATAACACTAACACTCATTAACTCATAGGTGAGCCACTTAATTATGGGTAGTACTACTTGGGAAATCCCCCACGCAAGGTGGACTCGGGACTTAGGGACATGGGAAACCCTCCACTAAGGTTTTAAGACCGTTGCGGCATATATTTTGCCAGAGTCTATAATGGCAGTAGATAGATTCCGTGTTAGGGTTGAGGTGTCGCTTGTACATCACCACGTGTTAAACTGTTTGAACTTGGTAACATGCTTTTGAAATAATAAACTGTTTTGGATCCACTTAACTACTTACATGGACTCACCATCATATTTGCTGACGCAAACTCTTTTAAGCATGTGTTCAGGCTCTGCCGATTGATGAATGGCAACACGAGGTATATGATAGCTAGATACGGATTAGAGACAAACAGGATAGAGATTGGATCGACTAGTGGGTTACACCTCCTCAACTGCTTCGACGACCGCCGCGACCCGTCCCTAGCTCCCTGCATTAGATTTTAGTTATTCTTATATTGTATTTGTATTATTTAAAAATCAAATTGTTGTATAAACAATAAATATTAGTCCCTTGTTGCTTCCATTGTGCAAGTTTGTTATCAATATGTTATTTCGTCCGGCTCCTCCTGGTCGGGTTGTGACATTTCTAATGTATATACGTGTTCGAATTTGAAAAATAAATGAAGAAACGATAGTCTATCCTCTGATTAGAGAAGCTAAACCCACGTCACTACAAGCTTGATCCTTCCCTAGATGAACGACACAGTGAGTGAGTTATGTGAATAAGAGACCTGAAATAAACACAATAATCCGATGGGAGGCGATCGCCTTAGCTGCAGGCACAAAAACGTAGTCGGACTTAGTGTGTTTTTCAGGGTTTTCTGAATGGCCTATCCAAGGAGGTGAAGTCCTCCTTAAATAGGTTCCACACGGGCCTCAACATTCACCCTTAACCTACCTAATAGGCCAAGGCCCAGTTAAGGGCTTGCCTCCACAAATCGACCCATTATTAGGTCCAATAAAATATGTTATATTATATTACATAAATCATAGAGAAAGAGAGTGTACCGTTTATTCCACGTGGCGATATGCCATTGGGAGACGTCTAGGGATTGGCCACGTGTCATCCGCCTGTTAGTTGCAGGCTTGACAACGCCATTATTGGCTAAATCCCTTTGTCAACTGTACTATTGTTTCCTCTACTGTTACACGTGAGTGGAGATCGTAGCCGAGGTGGGCCTCACGTGGTCTTATTGGTTGATGTGGGTAGGGACTGTACTTGTTGTTCCCTTTGGTGGATCCGCGACCGCGTGATCACAGACCTGGCTCTTTAGTGGAGCTTCCTGATTGGTTGTTCGTACTGCAGGTCGTACGAAATATCTGCTTGGCTGTGCATGGTCGCGGAGATTTTCCTTGCTGGCACTTTCTGATTGACCGGTCGTGTAGCATGACCTCTGCCACACTCCAGCTGATGTGATTGGTCCATACAGACTTGTACGTTTGTACCTTTTGTCCGCCACGTGTTCTCCTAACCTTTGTTAGAAGGTCTTTGTGTTGAACCTGGCGGATGTCGCGTGGGTGATGCATCTGCGTGGCTCTTGTATCCGCCTAACTCTCCGCCCGCCATCCGCGTGGGCCAAACATGTCTTAGGCTTATTTAGGGTATGGGCTCGTGTTGTCTTTAATGGACTTTTAGGACCCTACCCCTTCAATAAGTATCATACATATATGTTTGAAAATATACACATATGTATAATAAAAAAATAATAATATACACCTATGCATAAATGCAAAAAGAAAATCAAAAGTTTATCCTTGCAGGAAAGGTGCGAATTAGCAAAAAAGAAAATATTTATTTATTTATTTATTTTGCCTTAGAGAAATGTGTGGTACAGATTGGTTTTCTCATTTCTCAATTAGCCTACTGTTCTCTTAGGATCCCAACCATATGTATATAACCAGAGCTGGCTCAAGGGGGAGTGAAATAAACAAGCGCTTTGGGCCCCAACTTCCCCATGGACCCAAATTTTTAAAAAGTTAAATTATAAGTAGATGATTTTAGCATTTAAGTTTGTTGAAATTGATATTTATCATCTATAATTATGTATACACATAGATGACATCCGAATCACATGATCTAAAGCAAATTTTTCCCTTTTTTCTTTGTATTTTTATATTATCTGCTTTAGGCATAAAAAAATTTAAGCCCGCCCTAATAATAACTAAAGTTCTAGCTTATATTACATTTTGAAGGAATTTAAAACTTGGATTTGAAAGAATAAACACACAAAGTTTAAAAAGTGGTAAAACAAATCAAGGAGGAAAGTTTTAAAAAGAAGTGGATTAATCATTACAGAATACATCACTTTTACTTATATAATTCATCTTTTCTTGAAAAAACAATGTAAAATAAACGTTCGATATATACGTAAATGAAACAGCTTACACATGTATAAAATGTAAATTTACACATGCATAAAAATATTTTATTTCGTATACATTTAAATTTTTACGTGTAAATTATGTTTTTGTGGTTGTAGTTTAATATATATATATATATATATAGTAAAGATCAAATACAAAGTGTTTTTTTTTTGTAAGAATTTGTGAGAATCAAAGGGGGTAAAAAAATTTATTTTTATTTTAGAATTTTTTTCCCATGTGCTTAAACATACTTTCTAGATGAATAATACAAAAAAAATTAAATTTTTTTTTAGTGTAATTACGTCATTAAAGTAAATACATTAGTTTACACTAGAGTAATTATGTAATTACTTTACACGTAATTACTCTACACCAAATTTTTTTTTTTTTAGTTTTCAATACTATAATACATGTTTAACAATATGGGAAAAAAAATTCAAAAAATAAAATAAAAAGAAATACCTTTTTTGATTTTCACAGTTCTTGCCAAAAAAACACTTTGTACAAGATCTTTAATATATATGTATATATACATATATATATATATTTATATATATATATATGCATTTATACATATGTTATATGTATGATTCTTATTTTTCAAATTGTAATGCTTATAGACAGTTAGACACATATGCACATTAAAAAACATGTTTTCACCCACAATATTCTTTTCTATACATATATGTGCAACAATTTCTACACATTTACACATGTATGTACATTACAAAACATGTATGTACAATGATAATTTTTATAGTTTAATTTAGACACATATATACATAATATTTCCTTGCAAGAAAATGAGCAATTTAGCGACAAAAAAATTGTTGTAGAGAATTAATTTTTTTCGCCATAGAGAAATGTGTGGTATATAATTGTTCTTAAATGATCCAAATTATATATATATAACACTTTTTTTTCATAGGTGTCGGGTGACTAGGGTATAATCGAGCCGAGCCTGGCTAAGCTCGAGCTCGAACTTAAACGAGCCAGCTCGGCTCGGCTCGTTTTTTCGGGCCGAGCTGAAAAGTCGAGCTCAGCTCGTAAATGTTCGAGCCGAGCTCGAGCTGGTTCGAGCCAGCTCGTTATTTTTTAAAAAATATTTATAAAATAAAAACAAAAAAATAAAAATAAAATTACACATATACATGTATATTTTTTTTATTTTTTTAATATTTTAATGAATGAAAGGCATACTAAAAGTATTATTTGTATAATTTGTGTTTTTGTTGTATTATTTTTCATATTTTATTGATTAAATCAAATTATTATTAAGTATATAAAAGATTTTTATCGAGCCACGAACCGAGCCACCGAGCCGAGCCATCGAGTCGAGCCATGAGCCAAGACCCCTAGCTCGAGCTCGGCTCAGCTCGATCGAACGAGTTTCGAACGAGTAACGAGCTGCGAGCATTTTGTACACCCGTATGGGTGACTCCATCATGTAAGGATGGGTCTGCCCTCCATAAAGCATTTATATTTATTACAAAAATTAAAATATTTATTGTTTTATGAAATAAAAGTCCAACACACCTAATATTCTAATAACTACAAAAACAAAAATAAAATAATTGTAGTTCGACTGGAACCACATATATTTAATGTGGTGTTATCTGAGTGACGTAGAGATCACACAACAAACATGGTGGAAACTGATAATGGGAAAGGCATTATTTTGTATGCGGCTACCTATGTGTATATGTATTATACATGTTTGTATAAATGCACATACGGATGGATGCATGTATATGTTTTATATGTTTTATATATATGATAAGTAAAGACATTGCATAGTTATCCTACTTACAACAGTACAACTACAAGTTGATATCGCATTATAAAATATGTAATTGTCATCGACCAAGTGAACTTTGCATGAATCCCACAATTAAAAACAAGCATACGTTATTGCCTAACTAGGAATTCCACATTCAGTGGTCCGTGTTTGTTTTAAGCCAATGGGGCGCGCAACGGTGTTATATATATTCTAAGAAACATAAATTTAAAAATAACTTACTTTAGAAAACTTATGAATATCAACCTTACTTTAAAATTTTCATAACGTTTTCATCATTCCACAACATAGATCACTACTTCTCTTCATCATATTCCACTTTCATATCTTCAACCGTTTCACCGTATTCTACATTATCTTCGTCTTCAAGACCTCAAAAACTATTAATATTCATATTTTATTGATTAATTAAGCTTAAAAAGTTAACACTTCAACCTCCTCTCAGACTATGGGGAGTGGGGCGGGGAAGGGTGGGCGGCAATAGTTTCCCGGGCGGGAACACCGCCCCGAGGGGCGGGAAGAGGAGGGCGGGGAGGGGGGGAGGGGCGGGGGGGCTTGGTGGAGGGTGAGGTGTCAAGATTTGGTTGGTGCATTTGTATTTGAACGTTGGGATTAAAAAAAAATGACCGTTGGCATTAACGGTAATATTTAAAAAAAAAAAATTCTAAATCTATATATATATATAACCCACACACACTCTTCTACTCAAACCCACACTCTCCTATTTTTATAAAATCCTTTCCAAACAATCTTTTTTTTAAAATACTTGCAAGATGTCGGACCAAAGTTCCAGTTCGTCTTCGTCTTTGCTGAACTCGCTTTGGCTCCTCATCCGATGACGGCGCGGAGTTGATAATGGCTACCGTTCAGACACTCGTTAAAGTTGTAGCGGATGATGATGAAGCGACCTCGGAACCAAAGCGTAGAAAGTATATAGTTCGTGAACGACAAGCACAAATGATTTATTGGTACGTGATTACTTCTCGCCCGAACCAAGATACGATGAAAAAATTTTTAGGCGGCGTTTTCGTATGAGTCGTAATTTATTTATAAGAATATCAAACGATTTAGAAAATAATTACGAATATTTCCAACAAAGGCCCGATGCGCGTGGTGAGTTGGGATTTACCACGTTTCAAAAGGTCACAGCCGAGCTTAGACACTTAGGTTACGGGCAAGGTTCCGACATAATGGACGACTATCTAAAGATGTCGGCCCGAACGGCCAGGGAAACTCTCCACTTTTTTTGTTCGTACGTCATTGAACTATATTTAAAAAAATATTTGAGAAAACCTACGTTTAGTGACGTACAACAACTCTTGGAATTCCACGACGAAAAACATGGTTTTCCTGGTATGCTCGGGAGTTTAGATTGTATGAAATGGAGTGGGAACTTTGTCCAACTGCATGGCAAGGTCAACACTCAAGTGGATATCATAAAAAGCCTTGTATGATGCTTGAAGCGGTTGCATCACAAGATCTTTGGATTTGGCATGCGTTTTTTGGTGTGCCCGGTTCGAACAACGATATAACTATTCTTAATCAATCCCCAATTTTCAACGATCTTGTAAATGATGTTGGACCGAAAGGAACTTTTTATGTAAACGGGGTAGAATACAAGTACGGGTATCTTCTAACAGATGGAATTTACCCTGATTGGGCCGTTTTCGTTAAAATCGTTTACACGGAGGACTACGTTAGACGATAAGAGAACAAAGTTTAACAAAGCTCAAATGGCTGCACGGAAAGACATTGAGCGAGCTTTTGGTATTTTACAAAAAAGATGGCGCATTTTGTCTATGCCATGTCGAATGATGGAAAAAGCGCAAATAAAAAATGTCATGTATGCATGCATGCATTATTTTACATAACATGATTTTGGAAGACGAAGGGCATGCAATATGCGAGTATTTTGGTGACGAACCACCATCAAGTCAAGGAAACATTACCGATGAAGAAAGATCGTTAAACAACATGGAAATAAAAAATACTCAAACACATCACAACCTTCGAGCGGATTTGGTTGAGCATATTTGGACTGTACCAAGACAATACCCATCCGACAGTGATGATTAAAAACATGTTTGATGTATTTGTTTAGTTTATGTATTTTTTTTAGTTGATGTATTTTTTTATTTCATGTTTTTATATTTTTTATTTTGTAGTTTATTATTAATTATTAATGTTTTTTAATTATGTTTTATTAAATTTGTGTTTTTTATTACTTTAATTAAGAAAAAGAAAAAAAAAATAGTTTCCACATGTCAATTCCCCCCACTCTTCCCCCCTTCCACTCCCCACAATTTCTTCCCCCCCAAAGGACCCCACAAGTGCCACATGGCGATTCCCCCCCCTCTTCCCCCCCCCCCCCCCCCCCACTTCCCCATAGTCTCACATATTTTTTAATTTAAACATTTGAAATAAAATTAATACATGTAAATAAAATAATTCGAGCCAGCTCGCGAGCTCACGAGCTGAGACAGGCCTACCTCGAGCTCGTTTACAATCGAGCCAAGCTGGGCTAGGAAGATATATAAGCTATAATCAACCGAATTAGTTTTATGTTCTCTGATCCACTTACCATGTTCTTAACTTTGCTAAGGTTTCTTTTTTCTTTCTATGAAGAAATTCTCTACGCTCTTCATCGCTAGCTTTGATGAAGTTACTAAAAGTTGCTCATTATCTTTTAATAATTTTTAGTTTGAACAAGTACAGTACTATTTATTTTATTAATGTATAATTTAATAAATTTTAATGGATTCATGACAAAATTTCACATTTCAACTTAGGCATTAGTTTTGAGAATCTTATGACTAAATTCAAAGCAACAAATAATTTTTTAAACCTCAAAAAGATTGGTGGGCGGCTGTCTTGTTGTCTTTCTAATCATTCAAGAACGCCAAGGATGTTGTATTCTAGTGGTTGCAATGGAGGTGAGAAGGTTTACCCACTTTGTGGGGTTCCTGTCCTGGGAGGTCACAGGTTCGAATCCTACTCAGAATAGGGTTATTCTGAAATGAGGGGGCTGAACCTTAGGGGGGGGGGGGTCCGGGGACCGGACCTGAAGGGTGCGATGCTTCATTATGGGTGTGTAGCTAGCGTTGGCTATTAAAAAAAAATCATTCAAGAACCTCCCAAATCAATTACTAATTTAGTTTTTTTGAATTTCCTTATAATTTATCCACTCACTTCAATTATTAATCTTTATGTAGTAATTTTAAATCTATTAAACATGCATAATTATTTAATGAGATAAATAGAGGCACGCAAGTTGTATGCAAATAAAATGGTCTTTCCTCTATTTTTATATAAAAGATGTAGCGTTACAAGATCACATTAATCGTAGGTGTGAAATGCACTACAATGACCTTATGAAATTTGAAATCATAATTGCATGGATGACTATTATATAGTATTAAAAAGCAAAATCAGCTTGTGAGAGTACTGGAACTGTATTTGTTTGTGCACAAATGGCTTATGCCACCTGTATAATCTTTCGTTGCGTGGCATTTACCGATTAGCCCGGTTGCCAATGGCTTCCTTATGTAGCTTTCCTTATGAACCGTTCTGCGACAAACCCTAGAGGTGGTTGTCGACTGCAGATGGCAGTGTTTGTCATGGTTCCGTGCTGTCGGGTTTGGTTATATAACCCTAGGTGGTGACTGTTTTCGCCGGTGTTGGTTTAACGAAGCTTGGTAGACATGCCGCCAATCACCACCGAAAAAGACAACTGACAAAGACTCCTCCGTCGGCTAGGGTTCTGGTGAAAGCCTGCTATGTTATTCTCGGCTGCATGTTTTCCTTTCAATTAGTTTCTTAGTAAACCACGTCTAATTGTGTGTTCTGTTGTACTTTGGTGGTTGGATTTTGAGTCCAGTGACCGGTTTAGGGGCTATCGATCAATCTGTTGCCCATTTTCATGTGTTTAGTTTGTTCGGGTATTTTGTTAGGCTATGATGTTGCACTCTTTTAATATATATGTTTTGAACATGTGTTGGTAGAGCTGTGATGGTCATACAGTAAGTAGGGGTTCGCTCTACCACGTCAACCAACTACTTCATAAGCTGTTGGCAGAGGAATGATAATAAACGAAATCAAACACAAGAATCTATGGATAAATATACGATTTTATTGATAATCTATGATTGTACAAAGAGATTGTTCTTCGGTTGTTTTGGTTTGAATACAAAACTTGATAACCGAACAAATATGACATACTATACATATATATACTAAGTTAACCGACACAACTATCTATTGAAACGACGCGTCCGTTTGTTTGAACCGGTGTCTTGTATTAGACCGGTATGTCTTGAGTTGAACGATGTGTCTTGTTTGTGAATCGTTGCGTCTTGTTGGTGAACCGGTGTGATAGTTTCTGAATCGTTGCGAACCGGTTTTATCTAACTATATAATAACCTACGATAATATTAATATTACTACATAAATATGTATAACTTATGCTAACATATATTAATCTAGCTTATATATCTCCAATATAACCGTGGTATCTTGACTTATGATAGTGTCCCTCATTGCTTTAATAGATATTGTGTTGCATTCTTTTAATAAATAGGTTGACCATATGTTGTTGGTACGCTCTACCGCGACAACTGGTTATAGTTGTTTGATGGTCATGGCGTATAACATTAGAATGCGTTAGAGATTTCCATGACTTTGTATATGCCTTGCCGCTTATGATAATATTGTTGCCTTTTGGTTCGACATACACAATTCCACTAGTCTCACAAACAAGATTTTCCTTTTAATACTTGTATAATATATTTGTCTTGGCAACCTATATAAATGATTCTAGTTATTACTCCTTGTCACGGTTTTTACGCCTTCGAAAACATTAATGCTACTTGTTACGGCTATACACCTTCGGGCTTAATACTAGTTATTATTTTAATGATTCTAAATTTATGTAATACAAGTATTGTTTATCACCAAATGGGCATCTAGCGGTACTTCGATGATTTTCTTTGTGGGAGGTCGCCGGTTGGAGTCTTGTTCGTGACAAAATGTCATGTGTGAGCCATGGGTTTACCACAGTGGGCCTTTGGGCGGTGGGTTTCCTCTGAATTTGTGACGGTTTGGGTGGCCAGTGCTTTATGGGACCGCATGCATGGATAACCTTTTGCCTATGGGTATACCCGGTGGCTAGTCTTGTTAGAAGTTAAAAACGACATATCTTTTTATCTAATGTCACCTTTATATTTATACAACTTATGATCAGTGTTGTGCATATCAGGATTAATAGCTAGTTGGTAGGTTACTGAGTAATTTTTCATTAATCGATAGTCGGCCTAGTGGGCCTAATCGGCCAGCCAAAATCGAAGATTCCAGCAAGATTTATGCGAAAATCATTAATTACGATCAAATTCTAGCTAAAACCTATAAATCCCGGCAAGTTTCCAACCAAACCATGTAGATTCTACGATTAATCATTGAAGGGATAAGGCCCCTAATCCTGGCGGGATTATAACCCTATCCCATAAAATACACTAACTCCTCCTCAAATCACGACGAACCTTACTCCGTACAAGGCATCAAGTCCTTGATGTCCGCGGATCAAATCCTGCATGGATGCAAATTCCTACGGAGGATTGTAATACAGTGACGTCAAGAAAAAGGAATCACCGTGTGTGGACATACGCGCGGGACAATCATGAAACATCATCCACAAGTACGATCACGTACGGACGATTAGAATTCAAGAAGGTCTGGTCAAATGCAGGACGCATGCTGCGCCAATAAGAAGACAACACGTGTCATGGGTGGTCCAACAAACCCCTTGACACTGAACAGTGACGTGACAACATCCATACTTCCACCATGCTATGTACAGTATTGTAGACAACATGGCCACCTGCTACAGTCCAGACGTCACGTCAGACGCCACCCGAAGGTCAACACGCTGTGTCAGAAGAAGCGTTGTCAGCGCCCAGCCAAATTGCATCACGTGGAATTATCATTACCTTTTCTCTCTCCTCTACTTACAACAACTTTTAAAAATATTTAAAAATTATGGAGAATGAACAGTGTCTCCTCCAAATTTACTGATGAACAGTGTCTCCTCCAATATTTTCTCTCTCCTTTATTCACAAACACTTATACCCACTCTCCCTAACCCCATTATTTAGTGGTTTTAAGAAGGTAAAAACATGATTTAAATTACTAGTCATATACTACCAAGCAATTACAAAACATGTTTATCCCAAAAACCGGATAAGGTTAAGTTTCCCAAAACAACCAAGGTCATTAACAATGAATTAAACACAGCGGAAACAGTGTCATTTAGTTTGATCTATGCTACATTATGACTTAGTTCCTACAAAAGTTGTTCAAAAGAGAGCGTTCGGTTTGTTTTGGTAGCTTGATCTTCCATCCGGACATTCATCGTACCTTCAATCTGTCATACAAGCATCATATAAGGTTAGTTAGTACTAGATAATCATCAAACTTGATCAACAAAGATGAAAACCCCATTTTATCATAGTGAGCGGCTGCTCACTGAGAGTGAGCGGGCCGCTCACATGTTTACAGAAAGGTTGAGCGGCCGCTCACTCAAGTGAGCGGCCCACTCACTGGGACCAGATGCTGATTTTCCACTTTTTCCCAGCCTAACGCCTGGTTAAGGCTGCGAAGTCACTACCTCGGCCTCTACAATCCCTTCGGATTGCTTTTACCTTGGTTTATGAACATTTAGGGATGCCTTGGGCTCTATAATCCGCACGGGATTGCTTATGCCTTGGTCCTATTCCCTTTATTACTTTCAAATCTTGTTTCTCATCCGTTTGACCCATTTGAGTCATTAATGGTTAAAATTTCCATCATGGTCTGATGTGCTACGCTATATATATATATATACGAATGAACGATATAATAATAAATATGTTACAAAAAGGGACTCTTATGCGTATATGGAGTTTTCACTCCAAGGTTACAAACATAAGTCCTTCCAACTAATAAAGTTAATAACAATAAAATAAATGTTAGTTGCGGAAATTAAATAAAGGAGTAAATGTTAGTTACAGAAAGTAAATAAGACAGTAAATGTTAAAGTTAATAATGTTAAAGTTAGAGTCAATTGGTAATATAAATACAGCTCAGCTACAATGAGGGACGTGTAAGGTTAGCTTACACATGCATGGAGTTTTCACTCCATGGTTTCAAACATAAGTCCTTCCCACAATTATAGTGATTTAATCAAAATAATAATACGAACTAATAATATATATATATATACACACCAGCAAGTATACCGATCTATTATAACATAGTCCTTGTAAGTCCGAATATCGTTCCACGGGAATCAATTTGTCTTTGGTAATCGATACTTCAGTTGATTTTATTAACAGTGACTTGTCCTTTTGTATTTTGATTGAAGGGGGGGGGGGGTTTACTGAAATTGAAATTTATATTAATGAAAATGAAGTTTATAACTATAAAAGTAGTGCAGTAAATTACAGAAATAAAAGATGTTTTTGGTTTTTTCTTTTAAGGTTTGGATTGTTTCTTTTTTTATATATAGAAATGACTACTAGGCTAGAATCATACTAATGAATGATAAATCTTTTCTTTCGGTTATGGAACTGAATATGTAATCAGGATCTTTGATGAACTAATAGCTTTTCTCTAGATTATCCTTAATCATTCTCAAGGCATCATCAAAGGAAAACTAAAAGCTATTAAGCTTACTGATTTATTGGGTTACTTCACAGTTTCTCTAAATATGACAAAGTACCCTAAAAGTAAGTCTACCTCACAGCGCGACAAACTCAATATATTCTTGAAATACAAAGGGGGTAACTTAAACAAATTTAGTAAGACACAAGAAACAAAGTTTACTAAAACAATTAAGGAAATCTTTTCACAAAGTCTTTACACTTAGAATTTTAGTAAATAAGATAACTTGACAACTTTTCACTTCACGGGTATTAAAATTGGTAGTATGTTTAGAATCTTTAAAGTCTTGATTATTGTACCTATGGAATTGTAGATCATTAAAACCATAAAGTAAGTTAATTACTAACATGAAATTTTACATGAAAGACTTTCACCAATTAACATGTGATACTAACAACCAATCCTAAATCAATTCATAACACCCATATACATCAAACCTTACATGCTAAGCTCTTTACTTTATCACTAAATTTTAAACATCGTTCCACAAACCGAGAGATTATTATTATCAAACAGTAGTAATCATCATTACCTAAGTAGTACAAGTTATTTAGTTATTAAACATGATAACTATAATACAAGAGTTTATTAAGTATGAAAACATTGAAAATGATAAAAAGAATTAAACCGAATGACGTTCAACGAGTTCTTGCTATCGAAACTACAAACTAGAATAGGGGTACTTCGATCTTGAGAATTTCTTGCGATTTTCCTTCGTTCTCCCGTCTCCCGAGGTCTTTTGTGATCTAAATTGTGTGTGATATCAGCTGCCACAGTCCTTATATTTATAATATGGAGAACACTGCATTACGGACCGTAAAGTGCTGTCTTACGGTCCGTAATGTTGGTTTATACTTAAAATATTAAAAAGTAGCCGCCCACTTTGAGAGTTAATCCATTCCTGGATTCCACACCGTAAGGTTTTGTCATACGGGCCGTAATCGGTTGTTGTTGTTGATAATATCTCGTTTTGACGTCGTTTTTGTGCATTTTTCACTTATTCGGGTCACATTTGTTTCATCGGTTTTCTTGATTTCTTCATTTGTTCAACTTTTGCAAGTCTTTCCTTTATTTTTATACAAACTCCTGAGAAAATACGAAAATACTATATACAAAGGTAAAACACACTAAAATCAAGCATATATAAGGTAAAACAGTAAAGTATTTATACTGAAAATAGATGTATTTTACAACGTATCATGGTCGCATAGTCTCATACACATTGGTATGAGTTGCGCTCACGATTGCTTTCTCTTAAGTCAATTACAAGTCTTGGGTCCTTTCGGACCACCTAATCCTTGTTAAATCCATGTTATCTATCTTTATACCATCATACAATCCTCCAACTCATTTCATCATAACATATTGCAAGGTATACTATGCAAATCTATATGGCAAGTGAACATAACCAAAAACGTACCTTAAAGCTTCCCTTTTTGGCGAGTATCCGGTTCGCCCTTGACTTCTAGACTCCCACTTGATTCACCTAGATATGTATCCAAGTGTTTATCAATATGATTAGTGTTTGATCCTCAAGTTTAGCATATCCTACTAATGATTCAATCACTTTCAAGGATTTCCATACAAGTAACTTCATTTGAGCATTTAATCAAACACTTAACATACATGATTCTTAACCAATTGATTTAGCCAAATGGGTCAACCAAATTACCCATTATCCACCTATAATTTTCATTCCAAGATGTTATTCTAGTTTTGATAATGATTAACAATTTACAAACTCAAAACCATCAAGCAATTGTGTAAGATTTTTAGGGGTTGTTTCACCCTTGAGGGAGCCAACCTATATTCCCCCAAAATTTCATGTTCTAGGGTTAGATAATTAACATAAAACAGAATTAACAAGTTTTCAAGGTACCCTTTCATATAAGGTTCCTTAGATTCTAACAATTTGTTCCCATTCAAGAACCTTAAATTTCACCCATCATCAAAGAAGCTATAATACAACAATCTAGATAAAACGAGTGATACCTAGATGTTTATTGGAGTTTGTAGAGTCGATTAAGCCTTAATGCAGGTGGATTAACTTCTGATTAAGCAAGATTCAAGCTTGAATTGGTGTAGGAGCTTTAGTGTGTGTTTGTGTGTGTGTTTTGGGTGTGTTGGTCGACATATCCATCTGATATGTCGACTTCCCCTTTGTTCCAACTATAGTCCCTTCCCAACATTCACAATGTATCCTTTCTAGTCCCTTAAGTTGTGATTTTTCAATTTGTACATAAAAATACATAGTTTTAACTATTTTACCGGGTTTTTATACCTCTTAATAAGGAAATAGAGATTTTGGGGTGTTACAGGACGATTAGAATTCAAGAAGGTCTGGTCAAATGCAGGACGCATGCTGCGCCAATTAGAAGACAACACGTGTCATGGGTGGTCCAACAAACCCCTTGACACTGAACAGTGACGTGACAGCATCCATGCTTCCACCATGCTGTGTACAGTACTATAGACAACATGGCCACCTGCTACAGTCCAGACGTCACGTCAGACGCCACTCGAAGGTCAACACGCTGTGTCAGAAGAAGCGTTGTCAGCGCCCAACCAAATTGCATCACGTGGAATTATCATTACCTTTTCTCTCTCCTCTACTCACAACCACTTTTAAAAATATTAATAAATTATGGAGGATGAACTGTGTCTCCTCCAAATTTACTGATGAACAGTGTCTCCTCCAAATATTTTCTCTCTTCTTTACTCACAAACACTTATACCCACTTTATATAATATAGATATTAGTCTATTACACTCACACCATTATGGAGGAGCTAATGTGAATGCTCTTACAATGCATTTGAATAGTTAGAGGTGATGTGGAGGATGACTTGAATGAGAGAGACAAGAGAGAGGTGATAGACAAATCGTTAGTTAAGAGCACATTTCTAAGGAGAGAGAAAGAAGTTGTGAGTAATGGGTAGTTAATGTAGAAAGAGAAAGTGAAAAGAGATAGTAATTTATCAAACTAAAAAGATAACATAATACACTTTTCGTTGTTAACAACAAGATTAAGTAGAGCAGCCTTGTTGGCTTCATGGGATTGAAAACAGAGCATCGAAATAAGCAACCGGATACTGTCGTACTGTCGTAGAACTGTCGGCAACAACGGTGGTAGGTTTTTGTAACCTGACGGATCCCTTTGGCACTTGAATTTGGGAACACTGGTTGCTTTTGTGCATGCATAATTTTAAAATTGTACTTGTGTAATTTGGAATTGGTCCTTCGTACATTTTTTTATGATAAGAAGGCTTTAGAACTGGTCCTTCGTACTAAATCTCAAAATGTGTTTCTTGGGGCATATGTAGTGTGGGGGTTCCATGGGGCTTTATGGGGAATAAAATATTATAAAGTATTAGAAGAGCTCCATGGGGATTTATGGGAAAATATGGGTGTAGTGGGAAAGGGCTCCATTGCTTTATAAATGATTGGGTAAACATTGCTTAATTATTGTTTTTTATTTAAATAACAAATTTAAATACCAAATAATATTTCATTAAATAAAAAAATTACAAATACTAAAAAAATAGAAATACTAAAAAAAAGTTACAAATACTAAAATAAAAATTACAAATACTCATAGATTATATTTTTTCTCGATTTGGGCCTTACGTTTCAAACACATTTCCAATGCTTTGCCGATTAGGTGGTCGTGCGACCTCGTATAAAACTCAAAGTCGCGTTCAAATTGTCGATCCCTCATAAGGTCGACCACCTCTCGGTTGTCTTAGATACGTTGAGTCCCAATGTCACGTATGTCTTGTAGACGTTGGTTCATCTCAGAAAACGCCTGACTCAACTCGTTCATCACTGACGAAGACTCCGACCAGGCGGCTCGAGCAGCCTTTCGACCGGGCGGACGTGGTAACTCATCCGCCCCTTCCTCCCCTCCAAAAAAAACGCATTTTCTACTGCGTTTTAGTCGATGTTTCGCGCGTCAGACGTTGGCGTTTTGGGATCAACCGAGTCGGTGTACGTTGGACCGGGCGGACTTCTTTGAAGGCCTCATATATTTCGTCCTAGATGAAGAAGTTCCAACCGTCAGGCGTACGTTGGACCATTTGGAGCAATCTCATAGCAGCCGCCAAAGCCTCAAGTATTGAAAATTCCCATGTGTGGCTTTATATTCTTCCAAAGCCGCCTCCAAAATCTGCTCGTCGTTTTGGCCGATTTTTCATCCGTACCGACAACGTTGATAAATGGCTTGAAAGTTGGTGCATTTGGTGTTAATATCGCTCCACTTGCCCGATATTGAATCCGGGGGCCGGTAATCCTCTCCCCTACCAACGAAACCAAAAAATATAGTCCAGATTCATCTCCAAAACTCACCTTTATTTTGATAGTTCTCTAAAAAACCAAACCAAAAAAATATATAAGTGCGCGTTAAAAAAATACTACGTATATATTAATATAATATAACAAAAAAATATATATCTTACAAACAATAGGATCCTCCGAAACGTCAATCCACGCTCGGGCTAACGCGTACAACTCTTCGTTGTCCCATGCTTGTACGTTTTTTTTCGCGCGGGGTTCGGTTTCTTTGTTTTTGTGGGATCGTCTTTGTCGCCCGGTTGTTTAACACCCTGTTTTGTGATCAAATAAAATAGAAATGTTTATGAAATTTATATTGTTGAATAATGAATAGCGCGACTATTTGAGATATGTGAATCTAGTCGAGCCGTTGGTATTATAAGAGACCGCTTAGTTATATTAACTAAAGATATTATATTTGACCCTACTCTGTTTTTAATGAAACTTAGGTTGACGCGTAGATAAAAATTAGCCCGTCTTAACAATATATTCGGAATTTAGTAAAACGTTTTAGTTTAGAAGTTCTTAGAGTTAAACGAGATAAGCAATTGAGCTAATAATAATAATAAAATAATAAACAATAATATACATGAGTGCAACTATGGAAAGAAGTGGCGTAGAGATAAGCACACACACGTACAGGACCATATAGTCCCACAGATGAAGTAAATTAGAAGTGATCTTGCCTTATAAATAGGAAGCAAGCAGGCATGCTGCACACCTTTGTCCCACGTCGACTAGACGAGAGAATTAAGTAGCTTAGTACTTCTATAAATACAAGGTTGTAGTTCGTGAATGAGCACATCAAAAATTTTGGGACCACTCTAATATAAAAGAATCCTAAGCATAGTTATCAAAAGCCATCGCCTTGACCGCCTAGGCGACCAATTTCCTAGAAGCCACTAGATCTCGCTTTTCCCTCCTAGATAAAAAAAGCCACGGTCTGATTTTTAAAACCTAATCCCCTGACTAATATAATCGACAAAATACCAATTTATATAGATATATCTAAATCTCAATCAAATCTTTTTTTTAAATATATTTGATTTTTATAACACTTGTAGGTATTGAATTATTTTTCAATATATAAACACCTCAACTCATTGATTTGCCATCAAATTATTTTGTCTACTACATAGTTATCAAAGGCTAAATCAGTCAGTTTATATTTATATTATTTTATAAGATGATTGTTATTTGTAATGATTTGGTGATTTTTTAATTTTTGTATTTGCGCTTTTTTTTTCTAAGGCACGCGCTTTTTTTGCGCTTCTCGCCTAGGCCGCAGGCGGAGCCTAAGCGCCTTGAGTGCGCCTCACGCCTTTGATAACTATGATCCTAAGCCTACGATACCCCGTTGGGTGTTGGTAATAGTCGTTTGTGGAGTGCTATTAGGAGTTCGAGTAGGGAGACTCTAAATCAACGTGTCGTAGATAGTTTTGGGGTATCTTCTCGTTTAAGTTATGTTTAGTCATTTCCATTAGTATTATTAGTAGTAGTTTAATATTAATTATTTTAGGTATTAGGATTATTATTAGGGGTGAGTATTGGGTAGCCTAGACTTAGTTAGGCATGGACTGATCACCCATGCTTAAACAAAGCAGCGTTAGCCGGTATCCAACCATGATAATAACTAGTTAGGTGTACCATTACCTAACCTAGGATTATGAAATTGTATCAGGACCCTGAGATAGTACCTGATTGGAATAGCAAGTGTTAAGCAGCTATTAAACAGGTGAGTTCTATGAATGTTTTCAAATGTGAGCATGCTTGTCCAAACTGGTAATTGTTAATATTGTACTCATCTGTTGTACGCATGTATATAATATGAATTCGAGCATACATACACATGATATTTGAGGACCCTTATACGTGCCACTACGGTGATATTTGTCGGTATTACACCTGTGTGTAATGTGCATTTACTTGTATGGGATGTTAGTCACGGGCCGGTGAGGGTGTTGAGTGACTGTCACGGACCCGGTGAGGGTGGCAACCCAGTGAGGGTGTCGAGTGACATTGGGTTATATTGATATGGGCGGCTACAAGTCATGAATGATTGAAATAATGTGGTTTACAATTGTGTATATTCATGAACTCACCAACATTGCCTGACGTCCTTTATAAGCATGTGTCACAGGTAGTGATGACTAGTTCTTGTGCATGCTATTTATCATGAAGCTAGTGGACCAGTGGAATAGGACATGCTAGTTCGTGTGGTTTGATGGAAAAGTTATATCATTGGCTAAGAATAGTTTATCAAACTTTGTACTATTTAAGTTTCATCTTTTGTACCTCGAAGTTTACGTTATATGAAATAAGTGTTTCTCTTGTAAGTTGGTATCAATTGTGTATCCTTATCTGGGTGTGGTTGTCACAGGTTGGTCGCTCGGGCTCTTGCTCCGGCTCCGGCTCCTGGGTCTCCGGAACCGAGATTGGCTCTTGCCAAGCTTGTGATGACCCGAACATTTGAGAAGACCCAAAGACTTGGGATGACCCAAAACCTCCCATGTTGAAGTTATACGTGTTCGGGTCACATCCCATGGGTTGGTTTAACAGGTTCATAAAACATGCTTGGTTTTGAACTGAATCCGTAGCAATAGGTTGGTTAGGCTCGCTAGATAATTGAGAACCGAAACCTCGACCGAAAGGATTCATCTTTGTGTGTTGAATGGTATGTGTTTTATTGTTTGTGTTTGAATGTTTGTGTGAAGTGTTGTGTGAATAATGTTAAATATATAAAGTGATTAATTTTTTTATATATAAAAGTGACCGTTCAACAGCTCCAACCCAACGTTCACATCAATGATTACTGCAAATTTCATAGATTCTCGTGCATAACTCTTGCCATCTTCATAACCATTGCCCCAAAACGCCTAAATAGCGTCGGGAGGGGGGTGTTCCCGGCGCTATGAAGGTGCAAAACGCCACTACGAATGCACTCAATGTCTAAATATGGTTTTCCTTTTTATTTCTACAAATGGTAAGTTTCATTGAAATGTTGTAGCCTTGTTAGTCAACGAGTCCTATCTTTTAGAAGAAAGACAATGTGAATAGTGAAACCTTTCTTGGATTAATCTCTTCGATGAGGCACAACTATATCTATTTTGTTTTATTAAAGGGTAAACTGCTAAAATCGTCCCTGTGGTTTGGTGAAAGTTGTTACTTACGTACAAACTTGAATTTTTCTGTCATAATCGTACCCTGGTTTTAATTGTTGTCTAAATCGTCCCTGGCACTAACTCCGTCCAGTTAGTGCCAGTTAAGTCAAGGGTAATTTCGTCCATTCACCCTTTAAAGTTTTGTTTGCTGAAATCGTCCACCCCTAATTATTAAAAACTTAAAAGAAATATAATTAATATATAAAAATTTAAGTGGGTCCCACCCCTACCCCCACCCATTTCATCTTCCCACCCTAATCCCACCTCCACCCATCTCCACCTTTCACCACCACCACCACCCATGACCACATTATCCCCTCACCCCTTCAGGTACTACCGTGAGCCACCTCTACTTCACCTTACCGTCCTCAACAACCAACATCATCATCATTATGAAACACCACTAGTAATCGACACCACCAGTAACCGACACCACCTGTCGTCCCCCTCGCCTTTCACTGCAGGGACCTCATTATCGTCAGCTCCATCGTTTGTCAGCTGTGCAAGATGGCAGACCAAAGGTCAAGGCCGGCGACCCACCATCTTTGTTCTTCGATCTCTCCTAGTCTCTCTCTTTATAGCTTTTTCTCATTTCGTCACTCTCTTTCTATTTTTCTAAGTCTCTTTCTCTCCCTGTCTTTGCAGAATTGATAAAACATATACAAGTGAAAACCGAGCCTGGTAAATTTGAGCTTATTGTTCAGTGAAGAAGATGTTTTCTTCAATGGTGTTTATAATTCGTGAGCTAACAGTAGTGGTGGTTGTGGTGGGGTTACAATGGTGGTTGTGGTGGGGTTGCAATGGTAGTTGTGGTGGGGTTGCAATGGGTGGTGGTGGTGCAATGTGGGGAAGACGAAGTGCCGCCGGATGCCGGAAGTTGCAGGTTCTGTTGGAGGATGATGAAACGGTGGAGGGTTGGTGGGTGGTGGTGGGTTAGGGTTGGGAAGATGAAATGGGTGGTGTAGGGGTGGAACCCACTTAAATTTTTTTATATTTCTTTTAATTTTTTAATAATTGGGGAGGGACGATTTCAGTAAACAAAATTTTAAAAGGTGAATAGACGAAATTACCCTTGACTTAACTGGCACTAACTGGATGGAGTTAGTGCCAGGGACGATTTAGACAAAAAATTAAAACTAGGGTACGACTATGACAAAAAATCTCAAGTTTCTACGTAAGTGGCAACTTTCAACAAACCACATGGATGATTTTAGCAGTTTACCCTTTATTAAATGATGTTTTGTATATTTTAACTATAGTTTTTAAGTCTTAATTAAAATACTATTTATATGATTATAAAGTAAGCTTTTTGGTAAAAACATTTTTTTTTAATAACGATGTAAAGCCTAAAGCCTTTGGACTGAAGTGGCAATCACTATTTGCATACAACTTATTCCTTCCACATAAACCAAACAAATTTCAACCTAATATGACCCATAGCATTATTTTGTTGTATTTTAAAAATATATTTAAATAGTTTGCAAGAGTGGATAAAGGAACACAAAGTCAAAAAAATAGGCCAAGTGGACAAGCTTTGCATGTTTTTAATTTTCATTTGCACTTGCGAAGACTCCTCTATATAAAGAAGGTTAGATAGTAGCGATACTTGCTCAAAAGTACAAGCTTATAAAGCATAGAGATCATGACAACCCACAAGCTACTTTGCAATCTAAGCTTTATCTTCCTCTTGTTCTTCCATTTTCATTTTGGTAGTTATATACACATTTTCATTTTAAATTTTAATTTTAATTGTAAGTACGCAAGGTGTGGGGTGATCTACATGTTGATCTATCAGCTGTTGGATTGGTTTCTTTGAAACCAGTGACTATTAGCACATGTAAATCCCACACCTTGATACTTACGACTTATGCATGATATATATTTATAGACGTGTTATGTGTTGTTTTTAAAGGTACTAGTGAAATACGATTAAATTACTATTCGGAAACTTGTCCAAATGCCGAAGAAATTGTCAAAGAACAAGTTATAAGTTTGTATAATAAGCATGGAAACACTGCGGTTTCTTGGCTAAGAACTCTCTTCCATGATTGCATGGTTAAGGTACTCTTTATTTATGTTTCTTGCATTATAAAGATTCAAGCTTTTCATGATAAAACAATGTACAACATATGATGAACATGTTACAAGTCATAATAATATCATTGCCCTTAACTAATCAAATGTTTTTTTTTATATATTAATAGTCATGTGATGCATCATTATTATTGGAGAGCATAAATGGAATTCAGTCAGAAAAAATATCTTCAAGAAACATGGGAATGAGAAACTACAAGTACATAAACACAATCAAAGATGCACTTGAGAGTGCATGTCTTTGACTGTTTCTTGTGCAGACATTGTTGCTCTTTCTGCTAGAGACGGTGCCGTTATGGTATGTAATTATGTACTTTTTTTTTAAATATACGCACAAAAGTGCAAGATGCAACCATTTATTCGTGTGTATGTAGTTGGGAGGACCGCGTATTGAGATGAAAACTGGGCGGAAAGATAGCAAGGAAAGCCATCTTGCGGAGATTGACGCGTCGCTCCCGAATCATAACGATTCCATGATGTATGTCCTTGCTCGGTTTCAGTCCGTGGGAATTGATGTTGAAGGAACAGTGGCTCTCTTAGGTAACATTATACTGTTACGTCTACTTTTAGTTGTCTGTCGGTATGGTTTTTGCTTCTCACAAAAGTCACGTAGGTTTAAATATGTGTAAATTTAAGGTTACGTGGTATTTAGGCATAAAAAATGCTTTAAAATTGCTAATCACCCTATTTTTATTAAAAGAAAATCACTTTAATTGTATTTATTAGAATATGAATCTTATTAACCGACTTCATGGTGACGAAAATATTATTGCGACCAAATTTAGTGACCGCAGCTCCCTTTTTAAATAATTACATACCAAATTTGCGACAAATTTTGAAATTCAACATTTTTGCGACTGAAACTACTAGCGACTGGCCATATTAGCGACCGATTTTGTGACTGGACCTATTCATGACTGATTTTACGACTGGACCTTGTACCGACCAACTTAGGCACTTACCAACCAAGTGTGGTTGCAAAATTTGCTACAAACTCTATCCATGCTATATAGGTGGGAAAACCTAAAATACATGTTTAAAATCAGAAATTTTTCACATGTTTTCGCAATGTTTAAATCACTTGTTTCGTGCAGGTGCTCACTCAGTAGGCCGGGTCCATTGTGTCAATGTTGTTGATAGACTCTATCCAACAGTTGACCCAACTTTGGACCCGAACTATGCTGAGTATCTCAAGCGTCGTTGCCCCCATCCTGAGCCCAACCCAATAGCTGTGGAATACGCGAGGAATGATCGAGATACACCGATGATCCTAGACAACAGTTACTACAAAAACATTATGAAACACAAGGGATTGCTTACGGTTGATCAAGAACTTGCATCAAACCCGATAACATCTCCATTTGTTGAGAAAATGGCAGCCGATAACGATTACTTTCACGAACAATTCTCTAAGGCTCTGCTCATTTTGTCGGAGAACAACCCTTTAAGCGATGAGGATGGCGAGGTTCGAACCGATTGTCGATTTGTAAACAAAAACTAAAATCACTCAAAGTGTGTGTAATATCTAGAGTTTGTGGCATTGTTATCTTTGTATGTGACATATTCAAGGTTATGTCACTAAACTTGAATGAATAAACTTTGTAATTAATATATTATATGAAATTACTTTCTGGTTTAACGACTTTTTTTAATATGTTTCACTAAGATCATGTGTGTTTCTTCACCAAAACGAATCTCAATATTTTCTTTCATCAAATCTTTTTATGTATCATTCAAAGAAGATAGACCATATATATTGTTCCTTGTTAATATTTGTTAAATATTACAATTTGTGATGTATTATTAATTAGTATTATTATCCGTGTTATATTTTTGGCTTTTTCTCTCTTATTGACAATTATTTTATTCAATCCTTTAAGACTTTGTTTAATATTTTATATAATTTCAATGGGTAGGGATCCTAAGAGAACCAACCCCTATTTGAGAACTGAGAGAACCAGTCTGGGCTACACATTTCATACAAAGGCAAAAAAATTTATTTTATTTTTATTTTTTTGCTTTAATCGCACATTTTTATGCAAGGTATTTTTTTTTATTTTTTTTTCATTTATACATATGTGTATATGGCAATTATACATATGTGTATATGACAATTATACATATGTGTATATAGCAATTATGCATATGTGTATATAACATTTTTCAGCTATACATATGTGTATATTAAAAAAAATACAAAAAAATAAAAAAATCCTGCATAAAAAATGTGCGATTAAAGCAAAAAAAAATTGCCTTAGAAAAATTTGTGGTCCAGAATAGTTCTCACAGTTCTCAATTTGGGAAAAGGTTCTCATTTGAACCAAATCCTAATTTCAATTATGCATAATGATTTATATCGTAATATTTTTAATATTTTAATCTCCTATAAGTAGGCAAAATTTTATTTTCTTTGTTATAACAAAAAAAAATGTACAATTTATTTATTTTTTTGATAATATATTATATGTTAGTTTAAAATTTATAAATGAATTATTGTGGAACAATACATATTAAATGATAAAAATAATTAGGTAAGATGCACCAAAACTTTTGGACTAGTTTGGAGGCTCACAATAATGGAAGAAAATATTTGTGGCAGGAAAAAAAAAATCATATAAAGAGAGTTATACTACTAAAAACGTGAATATGTTACCATAAAAACGGTCTTGGCAAGTACCATATTGTGACCGGTTTTGATGTTTGCTTAAATCCTAGTCGCAATAGATTTTGCATCCATTTTGTGACTGAAATATTCTTGCGACTAAATTTAGCGACCGGAATTTCCTTTCCAAATATGTATCCAAACCTGATTGCAACGGATATTGCGTTCCAACTTTTTTGCCACTGAAACTACCAACTACGAACCACATTAGCTACCAGTTTTGTGACCACACCTATTATAAGCGATTTCACGACCGCACCTTTTGTTAACTTACTTAGCGACCAAGTTTCTCCTTACCTTTTAGGTCGCAAAACCTACAAAGAAGGGTTTAAATCAAAACTTGTGTGGCTGTTTGTGCACTGTCTCTAACGATGTTGATCGACTCTATCCAACACTGACGCAACTTTGGACCCAAACTATGCTGAACATCTCAAGGGTAGTTACCTCATCATGATCCATACCTAATTTTTTGTCAAATACACAATTAACGGCCTAGAAACAATTATGACCATAGACAATAGAGTAAAGATCAAATACATATAGTTTTTTTGTAAGAACTGTGAGAATCAAAGGGGGTAAAAAAAATTTATTTTTTTTTTTAGAATTTTTTTTTTCCATGTGCTTAAACATTCTTTCTAGATGAATAATACAAAAAAAAAATTTAAAAAAAAAATTTTTTTTAGTGTAATTACGTCATTAAGGTAAATACATTAGTTTACACTAGAGTAATTATGTAATTACTCTACACGTAATTACTCTACACCAAAATTTTTTTATTTTTTTATTTTTTAGTTTTCAATACTATAATACATGTTTAACAATATGGGGAAAAAAAAATTTGAAAAAAAAATTAAAAAAAAATACCCTCCTTTGATTCTTACAGTTCTTACCAAAAAAGCTATTTGTACCGGATCTTTCCCCTAGACAATAAGTAGTAGAAATACATTATGGAGAACAAGGGACAACTTAATTGTGGTTGATCAACATTATTTTTGAAAGGCCAACAAAGTTGTTATAGGCTTCCGTGGGATCCCCTTTAAGACGAATTCAAGATACCCACGGCAGTGGCGAAGCTTGGTTCACAAATCGGAGGGGCCGGACTTAATTTTTTTCGATCGGTAGTGGCAAATCGGCGGGGGCCGGACTCAACCCGGGCTCAATTTACCTACGAAAATCGCATATTTTCACCACTGCGCCAAAAAACAGGGGGGGCCGGGGCCACCCCTGGCCCTTATACATGCTGCGCCCCTGACCCACGGCCCACAGGGCACCCGGTCCTACAAGTCCACCAATCCATGGAAAACCTGACTGTCCACCCACCCGAAGGCATGACAGTGAATAATCGTTAAACCTGGTATCCTTCAAGGCTCGAACTTGTGACCATTATGCTCCAAGTCTCATATCATTAGGCCTCCATACCACTTAACCAGAAGGTGTGGTGGTATCAACAATTAATCGAACCCGATTACATCTCCATTAGTTGAGAAAATAGCCACGATATACAATTATACTTTCACGAACATTTTCTAAGGCTCTTCTCATTTTGTGGGAGAAGATGTTAAAGAGAAGAGGAGGGGTTCGAACCGATTGTTGTTTTGTAAAAGTGACTAAATCACTCAAAATGTGTGTAATTTCAGGACTAATGTGGCATTGTTATCTTTATATGTGACATGTCACTACTACATGAATGATAAAAACTTTGTTATTAATATTATGTATCTATTAATTTCTTGTTTAACAACTTTTTACGGTATGTTTTCACCAGGATCATTTGTGTGAACGAATCTTGATATGTTTTTTTTTTCTTTTCTTCAAGAACCTTTAATTTATTGCATCTTACAAAGAAGATAGACATGTGAATCAATTATTCATGTTTGTTTAATAATTATATTTCAAATTTGTAGGTTGTTTTTGTTTTATTGAGATCCATCATCTCATCTACTATCTTATTTTGTTTGACTTTTTCTCGTATTAATGATTAGTAGGGATTAAGATCAAATACATAGCGAAAGAAAAATATGAAGTCGATCAAATAGACTCTGATTGAACTTATTCAAGTGGCATTGGAACCATCTCAGCGAATCCTACAATCTTAGTTTCTAGGTTTTCACTTTTTTGGATTTTTAGCTTGTAGTTTTTAGAATTTACGTTACATCGTCTTTTGTGTAGCATTGTGTCTTTTTCTTATGTTCATCATTGTGTTATTTTTGCTATTCATTATGTCTTTTTTTCTTCAGCATTATGTTATAACTTTCGGCGTTATGTTATATTTGTGACTCATTGTGTCATATTTCGTGATCTGTTGTGTTTTTTGTATCATTCTCACCCTTCTCATTTTTGTTACACTGTGCAGGAGTTGTCACGGTTCTCACAACTCAACCTAGTTCTCATTAGAACTGAATCCAGGCTTATCCATACATAATGAAATATAAGAGAGGTGTAGATGTATACCATTTTAATGGTTGGAATTAGGGATGAACATATAAGGCCGGATACCGATACCGTCCATCCCGTTTCGATTCCGTACCGAACCGAGGGTGTTTGGTATCGGTACCCACATTTAGAGGTTTTCGGTTTCGGTATTATCGGTATGGGATCGGTAATTTAAGGTAAATACCGATACCATACCGGTACCGATACCGTACCGTATGTGTTCGGTATCGATATTGGTTTTGAGAGTTTTCGGTATCGGTTTTTTTAGAATCGGGATCGTTGGTACTGATACTGTTCCGAGTTCATCCCTAACTGGAATTGGGTAAGACTAATGAACTAGTGTGTATGAGGCCACTTAATTTTAAAAATATACCTATAAAACAACAACAAATTAAATAAAAATAATAATCAGGTTTGAATTTATCTGACCAGTGAATCAGCTTACTTTGTGATGTTCTTAAGTCAACTCGGAGAATTGCATAAGAGGCAAATTGCATAAAAAAATATTGAGCCTTTATTAGAACTTAAATTGAATAAACTAAATGCTAGCTATAAAAAATTTGGACGAAATTACATCTACATGACTTGTAAAGGATACAATTAAGTTACTATCAACCCTTAAAGGTTAACATTTTAACAATATGGTAACGTTTGGTATGAAGAAATAGAAGGGAATGAAATGGACCATTATAAGATAATGGAAAATAGTGTGTTAGGTTAGTTAAAGGAATAAAATCATCCATTCCACAAAGCATTCTATTCCATTAAAACCATTCCATCCACCTTCATGTTTTTTTCATTACATTCCTCATTCACCATTTACTAGCAAAACACCATAACCCACAAACCACCACCACCCACCACCATCGTCACTACCCACCACCATCGTCACCACACCATCACCACCCACCATCGTCGCCCACCACCCACCACCGTCACCCATCACTCCACCACCGTCGCCCACCACCATCCCTGCCACCACCTACCACCGTCGTTGTTGCCACACCCAACCACCGCCACCCACTACCTTCACCCACCCACCACCACCACCCACCACCGTCACCCACCCACCACTGCCCCCCACCAACCGACGCCGCCATCAAACACCACCCAACGCTGTCTACCACCGTCGCCCACCACATACCACCGTCCGCACCACAGCCGTCACCACCCACCACTGTCATCGCCGCCACCAACCATTGCCACCCACTACCATCACCCACCCACCACCGCCACCACCCACCACCATCCACCTCCACCCATCACCATCTTCTCCACCACCCACCACCGTCGTCGCCACCCACCACCACGCTACCGCCACACACCACCACATACCATCACCGCCACCACCCACCACCGCCACTACTCACCATCGCTGCTCATACAATCACGACCATCCACCCCCACCTTCCCACCGTCGCCACCATTGCTACCGCCACCACCACCATCGCTACTGCCACATATCACACCACCATCACCGCCACTGACCACCACCCACCATAGCCACTCACCACGAGTTTATTCATTCGTCTTTTCCTGTCTATCCAACAACACAAAGTAATATTTTGTTTCATTCCCACATGGCAACCAAACAAGACATGAAATGGTAATGATCCATTCCATTACCACGTCCATTTCATTCACTCATCCATGACCTTATGTGTTGAGGGGCTTTTAGGCATGACTTGAATATGAAAAAGGTGGGTTCGGTAGAGGGAACTCTAAAAGGAGATGTTATATAATGTGTTATTGTTGGTAAGGTGACTAAACATGGTTGGCTGGAAATTAATTAAAATAACGCATTCAACCCCGGCCCACGCCTTATGTCGCGCACCCCTTCTACTCACACCTGTAGTCGTGTTTGCGCCATGGCGCCCCAAAAAAGATGTTGGGCGTGGTTGTGACTAAGCCCCACAATGCATAGCCTAAATAGTTCTTGACCTCTTGTTGAAGTAAGAAATTTTATTTTGCCACGTAAAATGACACTAAATAATATGGCAAACAAGAAAGTAAAGTGTGACCAAATTAGGCGGAGGGTTGTGGGAGACAGGAAGCCCGACGTGGCACCTTTCCCGTTTGGGAAACACCCCCCCCCCCTGGAATTTTGGTGCAAACGGGAAAACTTTCTCTTCCTCCTCGAGCTCTTATCTCTATCTCTCTCTTCCATTTCTCTTCTCTCTCTCTCTCTCTCTTTTGCTTTGGTGATGATGGTGATGCCGGTGACGACATGGCACCTCCTCCCCGTCGGTACCACCCTCCACAGGTTAAGTGATTTGATCGATAACCTGAGCTTGTTATTTATCCCATCACCAATTTGTATAAAAATAAGTTTTTTTCATTATAATTATCCTTTTGACTTCGATAAAATACCACCTAGCGCGGTCAATTTGGTGGAACATTTTCATTTGACTGAAGTTTGCATTTATGGAATTATGGATTTTTTGTGTCTAGGTTTGATTGACATCTTTCGTAATCTTAAGGTTTCAAGGATTGGAAGGAAATGATTGTAGAGATTATTTTGACAACTTTTTGGTAAGATTTAGAAGTCTCGCAATCATAAAGAGTTTAATAACATAAATAGAACGTTGAACATCATTGTTTAAAGAAATTCTTATCTTTAGATAATAACTAGGTCTAAAATTTCGTTGTTTTAATTAGGAGCGTTGGTATGATTTTAACATTCATCATGTAGTTTTGTACCTTTATTTGTTTAGGCGTTTAAGCTTTTAGCTGACCCTTTTCTATGTAGAAGCTCTGTTGTATGAAAGAAACATAATCATATAAGTTTGAATTTAGAACATTTTATACAAACTATTTCATTATTGGCTATTTAAATTTTGAATTTAGAATTCTTTTATTTATTCGTACTTGTTTTTTTGAATGCCAACATATTATACTATATATTATAGAACATTTTAATAGTGCACTTTTTCTTTTTGATTTTTACACTGTTTGCTTTTATGACCCATGCTTAAGACCACTAATAGAAATGCACACAAAACAGTAACATGTTTCTTTAATTTGACAACCACCGGAACGCAACACTACACTACAGGTTAAATCAATGGTCAGGCATGCTTCATAGATTTTTTTCTTGTTGCCGAAATCATCATGTTTCTCTTATTGCACTTGTGACTGATGCTAAAACCGTCGTTGTCAGTCGCTGCACATGCACAGAAAACGGCTACAGAACTCGTGCTAAAGAAAGTCATATAACCTTAATTCTAATAGCTTATTACAAAGTCTGGACAAAGATGACGCTTTCCGCGGCGAAGCGCGAGAAACTTAAAACTCTAGTTATTAAAAATTTGAAAGAAAAAAACCAGACTAGCATGAAGCTAAGCTAGTCCACGAAAAAAACAAACAATTGCATTATGAGTTTAGTAACAACTCGGTCCACTTCTTATTACACTTTTGATATCTACTACTAGGAATGGACACATCATCAATATAACGTAAATCTTTAACAACAAAAAAAAACCGTTCAAATAATTTAATAACCATGCCCATTTATCCGTATTTGAACCGAGAAATATCCTCCTCTAGCTTTCAAAAGATCAACTAAAACTAGT